>VXBJ01006312.1:949-39549 GCA_013400055.1 Nycticryphes semicollaris | reverse complement strand
TTAAACAGCTTAATTTCTGTGAATACTGTCACTTTAACTCTTTACATAGATACTCTGGACTAATCTTAACGGTGCTGTTGCAGAGATGTTAGAGGCTGATGAGTCTGGTGTAGAGTTGTATTCCTTCTGAGGAAACAAGGTGGCATTTGCTACCAATTTGAACTTGCTACCATTACGAGAAATGGAACAAAGCTAATAGCGGGATTATTTATTTTTTTTTTTTTTACCACATACAGGTAGTCGTGGGTTCCCAGTGCTCTGCAAATTGTAGATTGAAAACCACTGTCCCAATATAACTAACAAAACGAGTAAAACCCTTTAGAACTTGGAACTTTGTTCCTAAAATTACTTGTTGGCCGTGCTGATGTAATCTGACTTTATGTGGCATGGGCTTTTTCTGTAATTCCCCTGTGTTCCTGCATGTGACTAGAATAGGTGTCCAGAAGTAACTCTACTATAATTATTACAGCTTGGGAAGATTTAACACTTGCTTACTTTTTTTTTTTTTTGTATGGTTAAACTCTTATCTGTTCAAACAAAGATAAAAATAAATGCTTTCATTCCAGATATAGGCAAGCAGCCTCTTACTGGGGGCTCATATGAACCCCTTCTTAATTTTTCTTTAGTTTTAAAATTGCCTCTAATTTGTCCAAAAGGGGAAATTTACTCTTGGGATACTTTGCAAGGCTGCAGGACAGCGTTTGGATTCAATGTGAAGTGTGGAAGGCTTCTCCACCCCACACCCCCAGTCTCATGCTCAATATCTGTTTCCCTGACTTGATTGAAAATGGGTCATCTGTTGAGTCATCTATTTTTTAATTTTTTTTCCAGTATGTAATTTTCAGAATTAATATGGGACTAAGCTAACTGCTTTGCCTTGAAGGATCCTGTGGTGTGTTTCCTTGCAGCTCTGAGGGTGGAGGGGGAAAGTATTTTCCTCGTGAAAAGCTAATAAGCTGTGTAATTTGTGTACCAATGTCTAGCTGATCATTAGGCCCTTTAAACAAGGACACTTACTTAATGGTTCACTTATTTGAAATTGTCTTGTGGTTATTCAATCTTGGACCCCGAGATTTGCAGGGATGGGATTGTTACCTTCCAGGGAGCTCCACCTTCATGAAGCAGGAGTGCAACTGACCTTGTTTGCTACACTGAAACCAGGTTGTTTAGTGTTGGAAAAACTAAAGTGAGCTTATAGCACAGTCAGGATTGAGTGGTGCCTTTTTCATAAAGGGAGTTTATTTGGATGAACTTAGTTTGCACTAGCTGTTTGGTCTGTGCAGAGACAACACTTTAAAATAAGAAGTGTGAATGTATTGGACAGGTGGTCACTTGCATCTTGAAGTGCTGTGGCCCAGATGCACAAATGACATTTTAACAGTGCCGGCAATGTGACTGAGGCTGCTGACTGAGCCAGACTGTGTATTCTGACAGTTAATCAAAGTGGATTAGTATGACTATAAGCAGGTGAGACAAGTACTTCTTCTTCACTTTTCAGACTGTAAAAAGACCTCATGACCTCTAAATTGGTGAACAGAATGGTCTTCTAGGATGGTGTGGTGCAGTTAGTGACAAGCCACAATCTGCAGCATTGTTTGCTTTAAACATCAAACTTTAAGCATGAGTCTCAGTACACATGCAATCAAAGTTTAGAAACTTTCATAGGTCATTTTGCTTCTTTTGAGGGTGGAGTGGATGGTGACTTTATTTTGGGTTTTACTTGTGTGGGAAGACAAAGACCTTGTAGCAGAACTCTGCCGTGCATCTTATCACAGCCTTACAGGTCTGACATAATATAACTCCTGGCTTTATTTTGTTAACTAACCATATACCCACTTTTCCCCACTCAATCTAGTTTTCAGTCTGAGCTTGCTTTTCATCTCCATTAAATAGCTTCATATGACTACTTGTTGTCATACTCCACGCTCCAGAAGGTTCTTCTTGCATCTTAAAACATATAGTGGATATGCAGAACCACCTTAATTTGCTTGGAACAGAGTAGAAATGCATTTTCTTTGGCTGTAGAGAACCTCTTTGTCTGAGGCAAACATACTATGAATGCTCCTCTGTAGGTAAAGACTGTTCCAGCATGGGCAGCAATGGCATTTCTTCAGTTGTGTTTCTTAAAAGAAAGGGAACTGCTAGATGTCATCAAGAACCTCATATGGTTAGCTGTTTATTGGTGATGGGCAATGATGCTTGTCTGTTGAAGCCAGAAATGTGGGTTACTTAAAGCATCAAATGAATGGAGAGCTTAGCACTGAATCAGCAGAATGGAAGTGGTTCAAGCTGGCTGTTGCAGTTTTGGGAAAACTGCATGTCATAGTGAAGGGATAATAAATGCTGGACCTCTGTAGAGTAGACTGCCTTGTTTCTTAAAGTTAGAAATAAGGAGCTTTCATCTCAGAAGAGCCCCGAGACGTTCAATTCCTTTGCTGTCTTTACTGGTTTTGCCCTTCACATGGGAAAAAGATGCAATGTGGAATGACAGAGCAGACTCTTGTCCAGCTCTCTTCATCAGTTCTCTTTCATGTGCTCAAATTCCTGTTCTGGTGTTGTCAGTACCAGCATACTGAGTAATACATGCTCAGTACTCTATCTTCGTGCTGTTCTTGCTCAGTTTCAATAATGCTGACTTAGTTTAAGGATGTTTTCAGTTGATAAACTCTGTAGTAGTGAGGTTTCCTCTCTTGTCAGAGTTGTTTGGGTTTACATACATGCAATGACTATCATGCTTCTCTCTACAATGCAAAAAAGAGAGCAGATAGACTGGAATCTAACAAAGTATTTCCAGTCCTCCACTGTTTGAAGCAAGTGAAGCAATTAAAAAAGGCTGGGAAGCCTACATTTTGTTCCTCGTTCTGTTGCTGACTTGCTGGGTCAACTACCTCACTTCTGTGCTGTTGTCTTGCTGTATATGCTGCTGAACCTGCAGTCCTGTTCAGTGTGCTACCTTCAACAAGATCAAGCTTGCCCAAAGAGGCAGCTTGCATGTTGTGGCCCATACTATGTGTTCGTCGAGGTCTTGGTACCTGTCTTTCAAAGCATCGTTGACAGCACTGAACTCTATATGGCTCAGGTAGTTCTAATGCCTGTCTGGGAACTTGCAACAGCAATGGGCTTGATGAATTGTGAGTTGATTAGTTTGTCTTGCTCTCCATGCTCCCTTTCTGCCTCAAATACCACCAGTGACTCTTTCAAATGACAGGAAAAATGTAAGGCTGGAAAAGTGCTGTAGTCTGTGGCCATGTAGCAATTGCTCTTCCAGCAGACTTCTTCACAGTTTGTAAATTCTCCTTTTAGTCATCTTTCAAGTCTGGCTAGAAGTGTGATTCAAGGAGCCTGTGAACAGCAAGCTGAAAATACTTGTATGATGGATGTAGTTGTTCTTGTTCTTCAGCCTGAATCTATGCTCTTCTGTCCAGACTTAAGTTTAAAATGTATGTCACATGCACTGTTCTAGGAGCAATTATGCAAACAGTAAAGCTGTGTACAACTCCATGCCTTATTTATTACACAAATTAAACTTGAGAGTCTCATGATCGCGTTGAAGTAGTGGCTACGTATCTTGCTGACGAATCTGTTCTTATTTATGCAGAAGCCTCCGGGTAAGAGTATAGAGTGAAGGTGAGAAAGAAGACAGAGTAATGCAGTTCATTTGTTTTGGGTGGTTTTTTTGGTTTTTTTTTTTTTTTTTTATTTTCTTGAGGTAGAGCATAGAGAGGAGAAAAAGGTTTCAGCCTTTTTTTCTTACAAGAACTACAAGAACATCTGGGTGTGAACATCTTGCAGTTCAGGAAATTTTGCTGAAGTTGCTAAAGAACAAAGAAAAATATTTTTCTTGCACTCTAAGCTTTCAATCCAAATTACTGAGTGTATAGATGTACCATCTGCCTTTTGAATGCTCTTTTTTAAGCACTTTTACTGGTAGTTGCATTTCTGGTAGAACTTAAGAGCTAAGGAGGAAAAGAGGTTTTGTGAAGGGGAGGATACTTGAATGCTGCTCAAGGGATTCTATCAGAGACTAAAGAACGCAAAGCTTTTTTTTATAGCTCTAATTTTACACTAATTACTATTTGAAAATTTGGAGCACAAACTCTTTCTACTTTAGTATAAACTGCAGGTGATGGGACAGAAAAATGAAGAATATTTCTTTTTCCTCATAGATTTCAGCTGGGATTTTATTGTTGATGGACCACCAGTATTAATCCAATTTTTGGGGTGAGCATGTAAGGGTTGAAGTTAGCGAGATGAGATGACTTTTCCTCTGCTGTGAAGTGAGTGGAGGAGGCATGAGGGTAGGAAGTAATCTCTGTTACATATCATCAAGAGGCCGAAGATACCAATTTTTGGCGGGGAGAGTGAAAAATAAGAGGAAAGGAGTTACAGAGTACCAGATACAGTTTTGGATGAGAAGACTATATCCCTTCCTTCTTTGGATGGGAGATCACCCAAGTCATCAGCAACAGTGCATATGGGATGGTGCTGTTGATTACTCTGCTTCTGTTGAGGAACTTGACATTATCAACTCTTTCAATAGGCAACTTTATTGGGGAAGTACTGTGTATGTGTTTAGGCTTGGTAAGTTTTAGGTCTGCTAAGCTACTGTGTGTACATGCAGGGGAAATCAGGGAAAAAACTGAAAGGCATTGTGCATCTGGTCTACCTGCTACCCAACAGCAAAACAGCCTTGTGGCTTCTCTACACCTGCTTCTTTTTCCTCTTTTGACATCCTCTGTCCCTTAAGAATCTGGAACAGGGAGAAACCAGGCTTTCTTGCAGGACTTGAATAAGACAAGCCAAAGCAAATTCTCAAAGTTAGTCTTATATCCTAGATCATGTGATTCTCTTTAAAATGACAGTGGATCCTGGGGTTATGCTTATCATAAGAAGAAGTGCTCTTGGTTCTGTGTCGGAAAAACTAGTCAGATTTTTAGGTACAAAAATTAGGGTCCAACAGTCCTAATAATTAAGAACAGTGTGTGAGCAAAAGACATGTGGAATAGCTGAAAGTGGGTAAGTATGCATATGTAAACTACAGATCTGACTTAGAAGTTATAGAAGTTGACTCCAGCTCCCATGATCTGGGAATTCACATGAGAGGGTGGATGCAGGCTACCTAGGAAGGGATTGTACAAGTTGGCTGGCTAATACTCACCTGTATTTGCCAAAGAGCAAGGAATCCTCAGTGTCTTCTAATTTACTCTACTGAGTGTTACTTGCTGTTGATTGCATTAGCTGGTCAGCTGCAGCTAGTGTCTGTTGCTGATGAGCTCAGCTGTATCAGATACTGAGCTCATGGCAGGAAGTCCTGCCCCATAGTGCTTAGGCAAGTGCCAGGCTGTATGGCTGGTTCTCTAGCTGTATCTGTCCTTGTAGGTATAGCTCTGTGTATAGTAGTCTCTGAAACCTTAATACAGCTTACAGGATGAGATTACCATAAAACAGCATCCTGCTGTCTTCCTACCTGACTAATACTGGGGTACTGGAAGCTTCCAGGCTCCCCTTGGTAATTGTTTCCCTCTGCACAAAAAAAGACGTGTCTTCATTTTTTTTTTTTTTCTTGAAATGCAGGTCTTCTTGAGCTTTCCTTGGGAAAATTCAGAAATGTGCTACTTAACCAGACCAATCCAGTGGAAGCTGTAATCAGGAACATTGCAAGCAATGTGACTGTTGTTATTTTTCAAGTACATGCCCAGCAAAGTGATGTGGTGATATCTTTTGATAAGGTATGGTAAGACTGTCACTTCTGTTCTGAAATGCGACTTTTCTTTCAACAAAGGGGTAGGCTCTGGTACATATAGGAATATAGAACTGAAGCTATATAAGTAATATTAATATCTGACCTGCATGGCTTTTAGTATTATTCTAGCTTCAGAAATCCTTTCTTATGGTTATTGTCATAGCTACTATTTTAGAGGATGGAATGCTAAAGGAATTTCTGACCTGGCTTGAAAATGTTTCAAGGCTCTTGGTGGAAATGGTGCTTCTGGTATGTGACTGCTGACTATTGTCCATCAGCTTCTAAAGTTAAAAACAGATTCATAAGTCTTTGCCAGATACCTTATACACTAAACACGATCACTTTGGGTTGTCTGCTGTGTACTTGGCTTGGATCTAGCCACTAAAGATGTGATGTGTCCTTGTCACTCCAGCTGCTTGTCTTGAATTTAATTCTACTTTAGTTGTGTAAGAAGAAATTCCTCCACGCTACTCTAGTGAAAGCTGCTACTTCCAGCCAACGATATAAGTGTTCCTGCTACTATACACTAGCCTCAGTCTGTCCCACTGTTACTGGGATGCAATCTGAAATACTGACTTTTATGGTGCTGCGAGGCTCGAAGTAGTATTTGAGCAGAATATAGACTAAGGTGACGGTAGATGCCAAAGCTGCCACCCAGTTTCTCTCTCCCCATCAGTGTTTTCCAAATGAGAATACACTGAGCGCCAAGAAGTATCCTGGGAAGCTTTAGAGGTGAAAAACCTGTAACACCAGTTACCCAGCTGCTCAGTCTTCTTCGTACTGGTGAAATAGCAAGGATAGCATGGCTAAGGCGTTACTGTTCAGTAATTGACTTGCCTATTCCTATTCAGTTGTTGATTACCAGTGGTAGAATTTTTTGCTGTCAGTTCAGACCCTCTTTGCGTTCGTGGGCCTGACCAGATCAAGGACAGTGGTGGATAGACACGGCTGTGCTGCTTTTAGGGCTGTTATGCCTCTGGAAGCATAGACCTGAGCCAGACCTTATAGCCCTCCAGGTTCAAAGTGCCTCCTTTACAGTGTTGCTCTATGTAACTGTGGTTGTGTTTGACAAAAGCACATTTTCCATGCTAAAAAACAGATTTGACTGGAGGTCAGTTGGTTGTTCCAGCCATGTGAGTGTGATACTGCCATTGCTGCCTGACCTTTCCTCAAGACCCCTGGTTCTGAGAAGGATGGTGCTGGTGTGCATTGGGTCAGTAGCTGACCTGGCCCAAAGGACTTGTCTGGCATGGCTGATGTTAAGCCAGCTGTCATACAGTCATCTCCATTCTGGTGGAGATAGTGAGCTGCTTCAGCACTTTGGTTCCCAGAATGCCCTTTTCTTTGTGAGGCATGTTCCAATCATTTTACACCTTTACTAGTCGCTCCATTGCTGTATTGCAGTAGACTTCCAACTAGCTGGATTTCTTTGCAATTTGCTTATTAGTGTTAACTCTTTAATAATCTCAAACTCATCACACTGAACCAGTATGTGGTGTCAGAGGCCGCTCCTTTTTCTCCAGCTCTGAGTTAGCAGCTAGCTAAGGGCTGAATGCCTCATCTGTGGCAGCTGGAACTGAAATGTGTGCCCTACAGGTTTGTGGCAAGAATACGACTCCTGTGCAATACATCAAGCTGTGGTGGAGATCTTCTCAAGAAGAACTGCTTGTTTCTATTTGTTTTTGTACAGAATCCATCCGTGAACAGCTCAGGAACTGGAGTAGACAAAGGACTGGTTTCCATCCTTCGGCCTCAACAGAGTGTATGTACATGGTACCTGTGGTCACTGGATGCTAGCCAAGTGCTCACCACAGCTATCTCCATTCCCTATATGGAGAAAGGTAGGTTCTTACTACTTGTTAAGGGATACCGGCTCTGCTTATTACAAGTCAACTATGAAATGAAGGGTTGACCTCTCAGAAGTGATATTCTTAACATGAAAACATGATGGAGATGCCAGAAATTCTTTTGTAATGGGCTGAAAAACTTTGGTATCACTGATTTGCAAGTCGTGTGTAGGATGTACTGTATGGTCTCATCACGACTTTCAGCCTTAGAGTTGAAAACTCTTGTGGTATGTATCAGGACCTATCTTAGACTGCATTGAAACCACTTGGGTTGGTTGCAGAACTAGATCCTGACAATTTTATGTGCTTAGCAAGCAGACTCTGCCTGCCAAGGTCTTACAACTCTTTTCATGCTGTGTAAGGGGGAAGTAAAAACTACTACAGTTATCTTTTCTGTGTTCTAGATCCTATTCCTGGAGGCTGCAATCTAGAATTTGACTTGGAAGTGGATCCAAATATTTACCTAGACTATACCTTGGTTGATATACACATCAAGTTTGCCCCTGCAAACTTAGGATATACCAGGTGTGTGGGAAGACTCCAGAGCACTGAGCAAGACCTCCTTTGTCCTGGTTTTGGACAAGGTCATAAAAAAAAAAGATTCTGCTGGAAAGACTGACCATCCAGCTGCTCCAGAAATCTTGTTTGCTGCAACAAGCTAAGAAGTAATTGAGGAAAAGGAGGGGGGAGAGAGGTAACACGGAGATAAAGGCTGAGAGTTGCATCTTGTGGGAGAATTTATGTAGCTTCAGATGTACAGTCAGCAAATACCGGATCTTCCCATTCCTCATAATAACTTAATCTGTTTGAAGTGTGATTCTGTGTTATAGCCAGTTTTATTCTTTCACTGGTACTGAAGCACGCAGATGTCAGTATTAAACCCAATTCTAGGTCACTTCAAGTTATAAGGCGTTTCCTGAATGGTGCCTGATGTCACAGATGATAGGCAGGGAATGGGGAAAGCTATGTTCAGAGCTGTGTGTATAGCATGCATGGAAAACCAAACAGTGATGCTGTGATCTTTGGCTGTTGTGATGTCTTGGAATTCTCGTGGTTGTTCCTTGGGCAACTCATAGGAAGTCTCTGTAATCGTAAAGACAGATACCAGCACAGATACTGCCTGCCTAAGGTTAGTTTATGCATAATACTGCTGTAGTCTATGCTCATAAACATTTACAGTCTAGTTTTGCATTAGTTGCTGGTGCTAACTTCTAAAGAGTAGAAACAAACTATTGCCAACTCACACAGGTAACTTCTGAAAACTAATGTTAAGATCTGGGGGCTTGTGCTGGGCATGTAGCTGACTTCTTTTTAATTGTAGAGGAGCAAACCCACCATCCTGTGATTCAGGGGCTGGTCAGAACTCCAGATGGCGGCTGCGCTATGATGTCTACCAGTACTTCCTACCAGAGAATGATCTTTCTGAGACGGTACTCATGAGCCACATACGGAAGATGTCTGAGGTGCAAAGTATCAAAGCTAATGGCATTAAAGTAAGTCTAAGCACTGATATACCAAGCATGTGGCAGTGGCACATGGCAGTTTTCTCCTCCCCTGTGCTTATCTTCCTTGAGTGGTAACATGAGCAGCTGATTCTTCAGGCTTCTTACTTGTATGTGGGGTTTTTGTCCAGGAAGTGTACAAAGTGAGTGACACATGCAAGCTGCAAACTAGCAACCACTCCTCTTTGGAACAGAGGTGGCTGGGTAGCACAGCCTGAAATGTGGCAGAATTGAGGCTTTTTGCAGTGGTCTCTAATATTAGGTAGATGTTAGTGCCTGTCTGTGAGATGTTTCTGTCTTGCATGCTTTTCTTAACTCAACAAGTTCTTAGTGCAGTGTTTTCCTGCTTGCTGAATGCTATTTCAGCCACAGTGCTTCTTCAGTGATGTTGAAGCCAGCTTGCCTATAGCAATACTGCCACTGAGTCCCTGTAAATCCAGAAGTTGAGCCACTTTAGACAAGATAGATACAGTTGCCTGCAATGCCCTATAGATGCTGAGGACTGGCATCCTCAGATTCTGAGAACTGGGCAGGAAACACAAGGAAGAGAGGAGGGGGGAGAGCATAGTGGAACTGGTGTAGAAACGGGCCCCGTTTGGAGTGGCCTAAAGAGATCTGATATGCAAGATCATACCTACCTCCCAGCAAAGAGGTAGAGAAGGGAGAATCTCAGTAGCCATGACCCGTCTGGCTGTGCTAGGGAGTAGAATGGCAGCCTTGCCTGCTTCAGAGGCCAGACCTGGATTAGTAGAGTGACAGGAAACTGAACTGTGTCCTCAAATGGGGAGGAGCAAAACCTACGAGTGAGAGAATCTTCTCCCATATCAGAAAATGTAGTTATGTTGAATCTGTCCTGTATGCTTTTAATGCTTCAACTGGTTATACTGAGAGAGTTCAGAATGAGGAGCTCTTGCGTGCAGTTCTTGCTGATCATCATCTTTGAGCTGTTGGCGTGTTCCCTCAGCTGTATAAACACATCAATATGCTAACAGTGACAAACAGTTCCTTGCAATTAAAATATTCTTTACTGCTTCAGATGCTTACGCTGACACCTGATGACAAGACCAATGTCTACTTTTCCTCACTTCCTGGACAAGGGGTGATCTACAACGTCATAGTATGGGACCCTCTTTGGAATACTTCAGCTGCATACATACCTGTGCATACATATGCCTGCAGCTTTGCTGACCTAGTGGATAACTGCTCCTCTCTCAGTAAGTTGGGACTTGCATGCCCTTGCCAGTTGATTTGAAGCCTGTTATGCTCCAACAGGAGATAATCACCTAAAATAAGCATGAAGATAATGCCAGCAATAGTGAAATGACTACAAAGTCGTGCTACTTTCTGCAAAGCTGTATGATGATAGAGTTTGAGCAGAGGAAGAGCACCACTCCCGTTATGACTGCTGAAGGGACACAAATAATGGGTAGAACATAGTTTATGAAGTACGATTTGTTCTCATGATTATTTTCTTATCACATACTGTAACACAAGTAACTGTTGTTAAACTCGGTGTTGTCTTATGACAATGTAAGAACAATTATCCAGGCTAAACTCCTTTTTTTCTGATTTGGAGAAGTAGGAAAATGTGGTTTACTTATTTCAAAGAGCTTAAATTCCTGTAAGAATTTTGCCTAGGAGATAGAGGTGAGCCATACTTGGATGCTGGTGGTCCTTTCTGCTGTGTGGGAGACTAAGGTGAATGCTGCAGTGATAAAGACTGTAGCTGCTGCCTGAGTTGCTAATCCCATAGCACACTTTACAGATGATAGATTGTCACTCTTTAAAAAGCTGAACAGAGAATTTTTAGGTAAGACTGTGTCAGTGTTATAAACAGCAAGCTACAGCTACTTGATTACTGTTACAGTGTTGTGGTTTTGACCAATCAGAATGACAAATGATGGTCCCTCCCTCTCCCCTCTAAGAAAAAGAGAGGAGAGGAAGAGATTAATGAGATTGGAGGTTAGAAAAAACTAAAGTACTTTAATGAAAATATATATAAATAGTGAAATAATAAATAATAAAACGTAAAAAGAAAAAGAAAGAAAAAGTGTACAGTATATACAAAGCCATATCAAGCTCCCAGGATGATGATCACATCGCCAGCAGGCATTGTGAAAAGTCCCAGACTGGACTTGGTGATGGACAGGAGCTGGATTCCAGATCTGGAGTCAAGAATGTTTGGGTTGGGATCAAAGATGGATGAACAGCCAAAGTCCTCCTTGGATGTCAGCCATGGAAGAAGGAGAGTTGACCCTTTGATCCCTCAGCTTTTATGTTGAGCACGATGCAGATGGGATGGAATACCCTGTTGGTCAGTTTTGGGTCACCTGTTCTGTCCACTTCTCCCTGCAGATGGGACTCCTCTACTTTTCCACTTCTGACCCTCCAATGCGTGCAAATAACAAAATTACCTGACCTTGGTTGTTACAGCAATAAATATAAGCAAGGGCCTCTCTGCATACCATTCCTTGGTATAATCAGGTCCTATCACTGTGAGAGTGAACAGTTTTCTGAACAATATGCTGTTAATGTCAGAGTTTAGTTAGAAGGGGCCAAACTAAAAAACTAAAATTCCTGAACAGAAAATTGGGTCGTTTTACCTCAAACCAGGACATACAGAAACTTTAGTCTTTTGAATAAGGAGGTAACTCTTAGTTTTTTAACCAGTCTGGGGCTACTTCAGTATTCTGTTGGAGATTCTATCAGGATAACTGTTAGTTCAGGCATTGTGTATCTGCTCATGGTGTGTCTGAAGGAGTGGCAGCTGTTAAGCTGTCAGCAGACTTGGTAGCAGCAACCTGGCCTTACCTTAGTCTCATTGTTGGGACTACTAGGTGGAATGCTCTAGTAACCCTTTCTTTTTCCTTGTAGGCAAACTCTCTACCAAAGTATTCTTCACAGCTGTTGCTATTCTTGGTCTCTTCACTTGCTTTTTTGGACACAGATTCTGGAAAACAGGTACTGAATGTTGGGGTGGGTGGTTTTTTTTTTTTTCTCATAAACCTGGTTGCAATTTCATAGATATAACTTGCTGTAACTTAGAATGGTGGTGTTATTACTAAAACTAACTTGGTAGTGATTACATGCCAGTTGTGTTTACTGCTTTGCCTCTGCAAGATCAGAGCTTTTAAGTGCGGAGCAAGAAGTTTCTTGTATGCAAAGAACAGAAAAGAAGAGCTAGGGTGCATGCTGGGCAATATAAATATAAGCATGTAAATTTCTGACTATTTGAGTGCTTGAGGACCCCCCCTCTCCAAAACGAAGTATTGTCTGGCTTTTCTTTTGTGCTTCTCAACCAGTAAATTGAGATGTTTCTTCAGTGTTGTAACGTGAAGATGTGTGAAAATGTGCTGAAGTGAGCTTGGTATGAAGTCATATGACAGCATGCATACTAAATCTTTTTCCTCCTTCTCTAGACTTACTCTTCATGGGCTTCATATTTGCGGGAATCTTCTTCTTTGTATTCATTACAAGGGTAACTAGCTTTGATTATGATGGTGAGTAGATGTGTTGGGTTACCCCATGCTCCTACCAAAGTATTGTTGTTATGAATCCCTTAAGTAAAATCTCAGTTGTGCTTGTTGTTGGCCAGCCTTAGAAAGGAGAGGAGGATGATACCTGGGCACTTTAACTGGGCTCTCATTACCATAATAGCTGAATATGCAACAGAGTAACTGTTGCTTCCAACATGAAATAGTGATGCAGAATTAATAGCTTTGACTATAAAAGACAAATTTAAATATCTATCCAAGGATGATACGGGTTTTTAAAACTCTGGAAATTTATCATGTAATTCTTTTGTAATGGATGGACCTCAGTTTCAGGTCAAATGCAAATTTTATCTGTAAAATTGAGTGAAAGGTCTGCCTCCTGCTTGTTAAGCTAGCAAGAATAAGTTCCTTTTGCCAGTGCCCTCCCTTGTAGAATCATAGAAACACAAGGTGGAAAGGACCTACAAGATCATCTAGTCCAACCATCCTCCTATCACAAATACTACCCACTAAGCTACTAAGTCATATCTTGTAGCACCAGATGCTGCTTGAACACTGCCAGGGACGGTGACTCTATCACCTCCCTGGGCAGGCCATTCTAATGCTTGATCAGTCTTTGAGAGAAAAAGTTTTTTCTGGTAACTAATCTGAATCTTCCCTGGCCCAACTTGTGGCCATTTCCTCGAGTCCTATCATTAGTTATCTGGGAGAAGAGGCCGACCCCCTCCCCTTTACAGCCTTTCTTCAGGAATTTGTAGAGTGCGATGAGGTCTCCCCCGAGCCTCCTCTTCTCCAGACTAAACAATCCCAGCTCCTTCAGCCATTCCTCATAAGACTTGTGCTCCAGACCCCTCACCAGTTCTGTTGCCCTTTTCTGGACACGTTCCAGGGCCTCAATGCCTTTCTTGTAGTAAGGGGCCCAAAACTGAATACAGTACTTGAGGTGTGGCCTCACCAGAGCTGAGTACAGGGGGATGATCACCTTCCTGCTTCTGCTGGCTACAGTGTTCCTCATGCAGGCCAGGATGCCATTGGCATTCTTGGCCAGCTGGGCATGCTGTCGGCTCATGTTTAGCCGAGCACTGACCGACACTCCCAGTTCCTTTTCCTCTTCACAGTCTTCTAGCTACTCTGCCCCAAGCCTATAACATTGCATGGGGGTTTTGTGGCCAGAGCGCAGGACTCAGCCCTTAGCCGTGTTGAACCTCATCCAATTCACCTCAGCCCAGCAATCCAGCTTATCCAGATCTCTCTGAAGGTCCTCCCTACCCTCAGGCAGATTGACACTACCTCCCAACTTTGTGTCATCTGCAAACTTACTGAGGGTACACTCAATCCCCTCATTTAGGTCATCAAAAGTAACTACCCTGGGAACTCAATGGTACTTTCATTCCAGTCCTGTGCCACTTGAGCATATTTTCAATTATAGACTAGAGTCCAAGTGAAATGCACAAAGCAAATACTGATAATCTTGTTTGCTTTTTTCAGAAAGTTTTCATTAGATAACAAAATCAAGCATGTAAGTAAAACTGCTGAATACACCATTGCAGTAACTGAAGTTTTCAGAGTATTGGAATTTCCCCTTTTCTTTTTCAGTGCGCCTTATTTTGACAGCAGTTGCTGGAATTATTGGAGGACTCTTCCTGGTTGCAGCCTGGTGGAGATCTGGGTCTGTCCTACTCTGTATGTTTATTATTGGACTTGTGCTGGGATTTCTCTTTTCATCTACAGTCTTCTTTACTCCACTAGGTATGCACTGAAATACTTTGCTGCAAAGCGCTGGCTATTGAGTGATGAGTTCCTGCTGTATTGCAGGAACACTGCAAAGCTCTGGGGTGAATACCACTGTCTGGTTTATTTTAGTGTTATATTTAACTTTCCAGTGTTGGGAGGAACAGAGATGTATCTGAAGCCGCCTTTCAGTTGTGCTGCAATTAAAACTACTTAGGGAATCAGCACTGGAGGGAAAAGGAAACTGCTTATTCTGCAGAGAACCTGTTGAGGCTCTTCCTACTTAAGCTGCATGCCATCTCAGCAGTCTGTGACACCAGCACCGCTTCAGGCGGGCAATTGCTCTCTGTCTTGTTCTCTAACTGGAACAAGTTACAGTAGAAAATTTGCAGCCTAACCTGGAGTTTTCAGGCATTAGGTCACTGAGGGTTGAAAGGAGCTCTTGCCGTTACCTTTTACCATTCTACGGTGCAAGGCTCCCGGAGTCAAACTTGCATTTGCAGCTGGATTGACATCATCAGGGTCTTTAGAATGACTTTTTGTTATGAAAGAAACATTAGACAAATTTCTTAAAAGCAAGCAAGGCTGGAATCCCTTTGGGATATTGGAGCATCAGCCACACTGCTTTATTACAATTGTAAATCCCCAAATTCTTCTACTTATGATCCCTTGGTGGGGCAGTATTTGATTCTACAGTCATCTGGGTTTGACTTGAGCCACAATTCTGTGATAATCCATGCTGTCACCGGTTACTTTTCATGGGAGTAAAACAGCAACCCAGCTAAGGGTCGCTTTTTCCCCTCTGATTAATTGATAGGCCTTAGAAAGTAGGGGAGCCAAAGTAGTGTTTGTGTGACTTAATTACACTTCCTAAAGCCAGAAAAGTTTATTTGCTTTGTATTGTTGTGATGGCTGCACTTGCACTATACACTAGAGCCAAACTTGCATCGGTGCGGGTTTCTAGATTATGAACTTATCTTGGCAATAGAATGGCTTCTCGTTGGGTGGAAGTACTCTGGTACTTTTCCTTCTTACCAGATAAGTAATGTATGCCAGATCAAAAGTCTCTTGTTTCACGGAAAAGATCTGTTGTTCCAATTTAGAGTACAGGATCTATATTCAACTGAGACAGTCTTTCTGTTTTTGAGTAGCTGTTACAATGCATCTTAATCAACATTAGAGCTTGAAAGCTAAGCTTTTCAACACTCTACTCAAGATTTCTGAATGCATAGAATCTTTGGGGAAAAAAAAGCTTGCCCCAGCCACTTAGAAAAAAGGATATGTATTGCTAACTAGTAAATCACATGTGGAATTATGGTGTCTTTTCAGGAGACTACAGGGTCTTTCGTGATGATGTTGTATTCTGGGTGACCTTTTCTTCTGTAGCCTTGATGATTCCAGTGCTTTTTGTTGGCTGTCCAAGAATTGTAAGTAATTTGCACTGTAACCTCAGAAGGAGGGAGGAAGGGGTCTCAGACTTCTTAATGCAAATTGTAGTTCTGTGGGATATGCATAGAAGACTTAACGTGGCTTCACAAAGCTTAGCACAGGACCAGCTCTAGGGAATTGCTCTTCAGCCCTAATTGTGCTAAGTGGTTCATGAACAATGGAGTGGCTCTTTGCAATGTTGCACATAGCATCCACGAACATTTGTTTATCAGTTTCCTAAAGCTATGGGTTTTTTTCCTCTCTAGCTGAACATACTGGCTTCTGGAGTAGTAGGCTCTTATGCAGTGATTCTAGCTATTGCTTGTTACGTCTACACAAGTCTCGCTTACATCACCTTAGACCTACTCAGGAGGATCCTCAACGATTATTTCAGCAGAGCTTACACCAATGTACCTTTTCAAACAAATGGTGAGTACTTTTCTTGAGACTTTTTTTTTTTTTTTTTAAAGAAAATCTGTGGCCTCTCTTATTCCATTGTAGACAGCGAGTATTGCGGGTAGGAAGGGATGAAGGGAGAACACAGCAAGTGCAGTGTGAGATTCAACACCCAGATGATAAATTCTAGTACTCCAAAAGAAATAATGAGTAGATGCAAAGGCACAAACCTTCCAGCAGGTGTTATGTGACAAAGGCCCTCTTGAAAGTTGCTTCTTAGGCTTGGACTGCCACCTTGCTGATGAGTTTGCAGAGTGGGTAGTCAAAAGGTCTAATGCGGTGACTGAACAGACTCCACTCCCTGTGTAGTTTTGCCTTGGCATGGGTACATTCTAGGCATGTGAGGATGCAGAGACAATACTTCATTCCTTTCTGTCAGTAAACTTGTTCTGTGTTTGTGCTTGGGATAGGAAAGAATGTTGTGTGTTGATAGAGGAATCTGTTTGTTTTCTCTTTTTTTCAGACTTCATTATCCTGTCAGTGTGGACAATGCTGGCTCTCAGCGGAGTAACTGTGCAGCTTCGCAGAGAAAGAAGTGAAGTGCCTTTCCCACCACACCCTTATGTCACCTGGAAGCGAGAAAGGGAGCGCAGAAGCACAAATGTCTTAGACCCTAGCCATCATATCCCCCCACTAAGAGAGAGGATCCATAACAAGATACTACATATCAAAGAGTTTTTTCAGAAAGAGCAGCCGGCTGGGGAAAGAACTCCGTTGCTTCTGTAACCTACCAAATAACTGGTGGGAACAGAGAGGAAGAATCTGGGAATGCTGAGATAAGTGATCACCAGCAATCCAGCTAGTGGTGCAGAACTTACCACTGCCCATTTGTCCTATTTAATAGGAGGAGAACGTATTTGCCTAATCTGGAAGAAAAGTTATCTGTACGGTACACTACATGGTGTTTTGTGACTCTTTCCCTCAATGGTCTGCACAGCCCACTGTAATATGCATGTGTCTAGCTGTGGAATCTTCTACTAATGGTCAAGTACAGGTATTTATCTTGTGGTGGTCTAGTTTGATGTTTAGGTATGCGAAATATAAAACAGTGCTTAGAAAACAACCTGCACAACGCTGGTTCTTCCCTTGCAGTGTGAAAACTACTACTGAAATATTGCCTGACGTGCTGCTGAATGTGAGCAGTCTGTCAAATGGCAAGGGAAGAGACATAAAGACCATACACAGGAGTACTTCTAGAAGGATCTGAACTCTCACGTAATGAAAAGTACAAAATGTGTGGCTGCAGACACAACTGCTTTCAAAAAGTATTACTGACCCTTGCAAGCAAAACTAAATGACTTGAATTTAAACTGCACTGAATTAACTGTTGAAAGTGTGCTCACTGGGGCTCAGGAAGTGGACTGATCCGAGATAAGACTTTCTCCCTTGCTCTCATATCGTTCTGTAGCAAATTTATCTGGTCTCTGTGCAGAGATGACAGCTAAGAGGACACAACAGGTTTGCCTCTTTCTTTGCTTTCTGACCAGCCTGTGTCTTGTTTCTGCTCTGCCATATTTTTTTTGATGGTGCTGTCATAAAAGAAAAAACTAAATAAGCTCTTTGTAGCCAACAGTGGGGTTTTTTTCCTGGAATTGGTTGAAACACTAAGTATTTTTAATCAATATGTCTTTTAATTTTGCCTTTATGGGGAGAAAACAGCATCCAGCTGGCAATATATTGATTAGCATCCTTGCTGACTGAATGTGTTCTTTACCAGTTGGGATTGCATCTGCCCAAAGCAGAATGCAGTAAAGCAGATAAGGGACCATTCTCTGTTCAGTGAGCTGTGATCTCACGTGGGGGCTTTATTCGACTCCTTAAAACCAAAGCAAACAGTCATTTTCAAAATGCAAACTGGAGCATTGTGGGTTCGGCTCACATAAATAAAGAAGTCCTGAGGCTGTCCTTGGTTCTACCTGCCTCCCGTACCCAATCCTGATCTTCAAGTTCAGTGTTTATGTGGTCATCTGTCACTCATTAAATGATGGTTGAAGTCTTGCACCCTGTGCATTGATACAGGTTACACTGGCTCTTCCTTCTTGCTCTCTTTGTACATTTAGGATGGGCGGTGAAGTGCGTAGGCCTTCCTGTCTGATGGTGAATGACTGCTCTGCTACCTGAATGGAACTGCCATGAATATATGAATATCCTAGTGGTGAAAATTTTAAGTTCTTGGCCACCACTATAAATTCTTGGTAGTAAATATGTAAGAAACAAGGCTTTGTAAGGAAACTGGCAAAAAAACTTTGAGAATTTGGTTGAAAACAGTAGAAAATAATAACTTTAAAATTACTTTAGTTAGTGGCCATTTCTCTTAAGGAGTGAAAACTTAATGTCATTATCTGAGGTAACCGAGCTGATGTGATGATCCCATGATTGCTTGGAGCTGGAACATCTGCCTCCAACAGCAGGGCAAGGCTGATATCCTACAATTTGGGTCTTGCTTCACTGTGCTGCACATAGTGTGGGGGGGAAACGAGGAGCTCTTTCCCTGGCCCGTGGCAGATTAAATGCTCACCGACTGCCCTTACTGCGCTGATACTGAGCAAACACTTAGTTGGTATATAAATGCTCTTAAACATGTTTACCGTGTTTTTTTTATAACTGCTGTGATTAACATTGTGGAAGAAACAAGTTTAACTCTAATTTTCTATGTCTTTTATAATAAAGGTGTCTTTTGAAAGAATGTTGGAACTAAAGGAGTCTCTTTGAATTCAGTGATGCTTTTACAACTTAGCTTCTGCCTTTGGTGTTGTAAGAGTAGGTCGTTTTGGAAAAAATTTCTTAGACCCTCAAGGGATGAGGGTGGGTGGGGAAGCTTAGTTGACCTGTTGTAAGCAATTACTGTAGTAACCTTGCTCTCAACCTCTGAGTGTCCATGTTATGTTCTGTATGAAACTATCAAGGAAGTGCATGGTCCAAAGAGGCTTTCTAGAGCTGCTTTGGACAAGGTTCGAGATAATGAATGGATGGTTGAACTGAGCTTTGAACTTTTGGTTTGTGGCTTGGTTGGGTTTTTTTGAGATCCTGACTTGGAGATTTTGTCTTTTTTTAATAGCACTAAGAGACAGTATGGGAGTTTCTTCCATATTCCATAAGCCATAGTGGGTAACGGTGATGATAATCAGAATGCGCTGACTGATCCCCTGGCGTGTTGAAAAGGTAATTTTCCACTCTTTTTTGTGTTCCACCTGAGGCAGTTGCAAAATGAAAACTGGATCTTACCCTGCTATGTTTCTTTTCTGAGTGTGGAATTTCTGATAGAAAGCCTTTACTGCCTTGCTGCCTTAGCTGCACTGTCTTGTAGTTTTGCTAGCTGAAAACAATGCTTCATGATCTAAATCTAAACTTTGTTTTTCTAGATAGCGACTCCACTGTGAAGTAAAGTGTTTTAAAGTCTCATGTAAACTGAAGCTTTCTGGACTACTTCCTACTTTGGCTCCAGTGCACTTCTTTCACTGCGTTTTCTCAGAGCAGACTTTGCTGCATTGCAATAATACTGCAATGATCGCATCAGAGTTTTTGTCTTCACTGTTTGTAGAGATTTCCTATGCCTGTATGAACATGTGCAGTCATGCCTCAAATCCATGGGAGAAACTTCCTTTCTCACTCTCCTACCCATGCCTAGCTTTTCCTAGCAGTTAAATAAGCTGTAAAACGAGTGGACTTGAGGATGCTGATCTCTTCAAAGAAACAGATCTTCCCTTGTTCTTGTGGCTCCTTCCTCACCTTAATGCAAGCCCAGCCTGACTCCACCACTTCATGGAGCGTTACGTGTATAAGGCAAATCTCCAGAAAGCACAACTAAAAATGGAAACCAATCATGCTTTCCGTAAGTGTACCTTAGAGGGCAGGAAGACAAACTCTCCCCTCCCCAAGCTTTGCATTTTGATTTGGGAGCAGGTTACGGGAAACTTTACAAGAGGCCCACAAAACGCATGTTCCTTTGTCTTTGCAGTTAGGTATCCTATGCAAGTGGTTTTCCTAACTGAGAGGAATGGTGTGGTGTAGGTATTCCCATCTGATAGTTCACGCTGCTAGCACTTGATAAAAAGAAATGGTGTTTGGCATTGTTCTTGGATCTTCTCAACTGGTTGGTAGAAATACGTTGCATACACCAGGTTATAAATCACTAGGAAGTGTTTCGGGGCCTCAGCTGCTGAGTGTTACGTAAAACCCATGATAGACACTTCTGAGAGAGTTTTGGCTTAATTGAACACCTTACCACTTGAGTCTGGCTTTGAGACACCTGAGCAGAATGTGAACGTTGTAGAGTGCCAGTCTGAAACAAAAAATACTCAGTCCCGGGGAACACAGTAGGAGTATTTAACATGTCCTAGCTTGTTTCGTTTTCCTGCATCTGAGGCACTTGGGCATTGCCCAAACTACATGAAACTGACCCAAGCAACTAGATACTGAAACGCAGGGTAAAGCAATACTTGGTTTAAACCTGCTTGAGGATCAAAATCCACTTGTTATATGCAACAGACATCTGTAACTCCTCAGGAGGGTGTTCTTATTTTTAATTAGATGCTAAGGACTGAAATTGGCTAACAGGTAGGTAAATCTGCTGATGCCGCTAGTAGGGCCTAGTCGTGATGCTCAGCCAAACACAGTGACCTCTGGTGGCAATGGCTTTGGGTGGGAGCAAAAAATGTTTTACAATTTGCCTTATTTAGTAAGACTGTGTGCTGTGTGTTACAGAGGGAAAAACAGGACCCTCTGTCTCTGCTCTGGACTCTCTTATGTCCAGTGTGAGATCTGTTCCTCACTGCCGCTCTTGAGTGAGTTTGTTACCTTTGGTGTTCCTCTCACAAAGAAGACATTCTCTTTCAGATCTCCCTAAATAAGCCCTAATTAATATTTTTAATTCTCTATTTAACTTTTAGGGGACTAGATTAGCACACTCCTGCTCTTAATCCTGAAGTGCAAGCTGTACGTTTTTGCTTGTAGTATCCAAGCAGCAGGTTGGCCTAACATCATTCTTCAGCACTGCAGATCCTTGTAGTGAGTGAGCCACTTCTTCCTTCCTGCTTCCCTAACTAGTGCTGAGTTACCCTTACACAGCTTTTACTTTCCTTTGTAATAGCAAAATAAATAAGTGGGGCATAAAGGTATATTTCTTTGGTCCCCTCCATGTCTGTCTTTTACTGCTACCTGGCCTGTGTGCAAAACTGGCCTTTCCCAAAGCCATCTTTTTGTAAGTTTTCACTGACACTTCTCACCCCAGTGAGGTTTTCTAGCTCTCATTTTGTCCTCACCTAGAGCTGTCCCCTATCTGAAAACACTTCTGAAGGGCAGAAAGCTCTTCCTGAGAAATAAATATGCCCCATTTTGAAAAGTTCAAAGGCTAAGTGAAAAGATGCACATTCTACCTCTCCTCTTAAAACTGGCAGCAGTGTGTTGTAGGTTTGCATGTCACATGATCTTTGCAGTGGTACTTTTCATGGCCTTTATAATTTGGTTTCTGGTCGGTTTATCCAGTGAATAGTCAAAATGGAAAGCACTGAGTTTTCAGTAAGTAAAGGCCCTACAAAATCTAAGTATTGTAAGCACTTGGTCACTGTGTTCTAAGTCAATGGCTGAGGTTCATAGTTGGCTCTTGACAATACCCATCCCATTAGGCTGTCCCCTCCCACATCTTTGATTAGTAGGCTTTGGTGTTTCAGTTTTCCTTAGAAATAATAGCTCCAGCAGCATTTTGTTTGTTTGTTCAAGCAGCTGCTTGTTAATTTTTTTTTTTTTTAATCAATATCAGACTTTGTCTGCTGGCATGTAGCTATGGGCAGACAGCAGTCTCCTCTATGAGTACACAAGGCTTTATACTTCCCTGTACGCTAGGGGAAGACAACTTCAAAACAGAGCAATAAATCAACCAGCTCATTTGGGGAGTGGGAGGAAAAAATAGTTGTGTCCAACTTAATCTGCTTCAGATCTGGGTAGTCACAAGTGTGCCTCGTCACAGAAAGCACCCTTTGCAGTTTTCCCATGTTAACCTTTGTGCCATCTGGTGCAACATTGGGTTATCTAACATGTTCAGCAAGAGGCAGATACCTTTTCTTTTTATCCTGAATGCTCTGGAGGAAGAAAAACCCATACACAGGAAGGAAAAAAAGCACAGACATGTAGACACAGAGTATATTGTAGGAGGCAGCTGCTGTTGCCTAATCAGTAATTTAATGAGTTGCATGTGATGATTCATTTGAAAAACTGTTTACTATGTTACTGAGCATAGTATTGGAAAACCTAAGACACTGGTCACCCTGCATCCATTAGTGTGTTGTGTTGGAGCTTCCAACGACTGAGTTTTCAAAAATATATCTAAAGCTACTCGCTGCTGAAACAGCCATCCTCAGATGTATTTCTTAAAGTATTTTTCATGGTGAGAACACTGTAGGGAAGTTCTGCCATTCTGTAAAAGAGGTAAAACTGCATCTTAGGGCAATGGAAAGGGACTGAGGTTGGAGTTTTGCTTGTCTCCCTTGTGCCGCTGTTCTCTAGCTCATGTCTGAGGAACATTGTCAGCGCATGTAGTTTTTTTCAGGACTGGAATTACAAAACATCTTCCTCCATGTTGAGCAGTTCCTTAAGGTTTTCTTCTACGCGTCAGGCGAGTTCATGATGAAATCGGGAAATTAAGGCATGGCCACACTGGCTCCCAACAGGGATGCTGCTGCATCAGAACACGTTTGGGGCAGGGAGGGGGGTTGCAAGCAACAGGAATATTGGTACCTTTTCTCATACAGTCATCACAACAGAATGTTTTATTTTGTAGCACTCTTTAATGCAGGGAAGCTAAACAATTTTGCTTATGTAGTCCACTGCTGTCATCAGTATGAAATTCAACTGCAGTGTAAATGAGAAAAAGCAAGATGGGTGAAAGGTGAGGCTAAACGTGACCTAGACCTACGGCAGGTACGTGGGTGATACCTGACTCAGCCCCCTGCTGTGCATCGCTCTCCCACTTAAGTTACTGAGAAGCCCTTTGTTGACATTATGCAGAATTTACTTTTCTGCTCTTTAAACAGTAACAGGTATGCTTGTTGGTGCTGGTTTGGGAGTACATGTGGCAGAGCATATAGACTTTTACAGGACAACACTGAGATGGTTTTGTTAGCACACCAAGTCAAATGAGACTCTCTGAGAAGAGAGAGCTTCTGTGACAGTTGTGCAGACAGCTGGCAGCTTTTGGGCACCTACAGCTCAGCGATGTTCCCACTGCAACTTGTTGATTACCCTAATTTATTTGGTCTCCTGTGGCAGTACGTAGGCTTGATGCTGCTTCCAGAACCTAAGTGCTACCAAGAGCATGATGTTGAAAGGGCTGGTAAAGAAGCTGTCTANCATTAATGAGGTCACCCCTCAGTCTCCTCTTCTCCAACCTAAAGAGACCCAGCTCCCTCAGCTTTTCCTCGTATGGGAGATGCTCCACTCCCTTCATCATCTTTATGGCTCTGTGCTGGACTCTCTCCAGCAGTTCCCTGTCCCTCTGGAACTGAGGGGCTCTTCTACCATGTTCCTTCACTTCCAACTTGGGATTTCTTTTGCTCTCCAGTCTCACCTTCCCACTGTCACTGTATACACCTGTTACGCTGTGACCAGCACTAGAGTGTTCTGTTAGCCAGTTTAACAATTTGTCATCTCAGACATCAGTATCTGCAGAAAGAACAAACGCATGTTGTACTTTCAAATAGGAAATCTAGAATTTTATTTTTTTTTAAACAGTATGAGTGCTTTTACAGCTTAATGTTTACCAACTGAAACTGCAAATTTCCTACGCCAATGTACAGCTTTTTTCTGGGTACCTACAGTGGGATCCTAGTAAAAGTAAGTTTGTGTGAAAGCAGTGTCATTACCTCTGTATGGTAACATAATCTAATCCCAAGCTGTTTGTTAAAAAGCCAAAGCTGTTTAAAGCTTTGAGATGTACAAACCAGCCCAATTCAGCTTCAAGCTGCCCTTAAGTTTTACCTTACCTCAGTTGAGTAGCTGTTATGTGTATTTATGACTTAGCTTGCATCTATTACCTGTCTTTTAACACAAAATTTATGATATTGAAAACAAGTTTCTTTTCTGAGGAATCAGACAGAAGTGGAGAAAACATTACACTGTCATCTTATAAGTGTACTCCACTTATATTCTCATTTACGTGTCGCAGAGAAAGGAAACTAGAGCTTGAACCAAGTCAAAGTGACTTTTTAAATCATGAGGAAAAAACACCCCTGCTGTTTCAGCTGTCCTGAAATATGCTTGGATCCAAAAATCAAAGCCTAGTGGACTGCACTTTGTTTACTAATACAGAGGAGCAGGAAGGATAAAAAATTCCAGTGGTTCATTTGAAGGATGACCATGAATAAATGAATGAATGTCTGTGGTGAAGAGATTGTTAATTTCCCAAGAGCAAATGAAGGTTTTTACGGAGGGGTTTTTTGTTTTGTTATGTAGCAACATGAATACAAGCACCAGACATTGGCCTACCTGCCCTAAACTACAAAAATAAGCTGATTAAATGGCAAAATGTCTTTTTTTTTCTTGCATGCTACGAACAAGGCTCGCTTCAGATTCAGTCCCTTGCTTTAGTCATGAAAACATCTGTGGGAAAGTAACGGAAGACTGGTGAGGAGGACTGTAAACACGCTCGAGTGACTCGCATGTGGGGTGCTGGAAACCACACCTATCCCACTAATCGTTGTTTAGTCTTGCGTGCTCAGCAAGTAGAACATCCACACTCCGATAATGTAGGCCAGGGATGGACTCAGGAGCCCCTTACTGAACATGCACGAGATTCTTGTCCTGTTGTTGAAGAGATCAAAGCACAGCAGAAAAACTGCCTGCTGGAATCCTTGAAATCCAGGCCAGAAGAGCAAATGAGCTCTCCCTCTCTCACTCCCTTGCTAACAAGGTCTCTCTCACGCTCTGTGGTGCCTGCGTCCCCTACTTCTGCCCAGGTGCCACTTCAAAGCTTCCCCGATCTGTTAGGCATTGAGCTTAAATTTGTGCTTTGCCTTTAATCTGTGGCTCACACAACATCCATGTTTTCAGTCAACTTTATTGATAAAATAAGTTTACTGTACAGTACACAATTCTAGCCATAAATTCTTTTCAAGCTATCCGCGTTACAAAAATAACAGGTATGCAATGAAAAATAGTCACTCCACACACTGTGAAGGTTCTTTAAAATCCTAAAGTGATCAGGTCAGGGGAATGAGAGGAGAGACATATCAAATGTGAAGACTAGGCTTAGATAAATTAAGTCACTTTTTTTTTTTTTTTTAATTTACAAAAATAAACACTAATCAAGCATTATTTCGTAATAGAGCAACCTTGAAGAACTGCCACAGACTAACAACCCCTTCTCTGCTGTACTGCTCTGGAGACTATTTGAAAGACAAACCAGAAAGTCAGCCCTAAAACTGCATTCAGCATTAAATAGATATAAATGCCTCTGATACCAGTCAATGGCTGAAAAGATGCTTCTAAGAAGAATAACTTAATCAACTGAACCCAAAACTTCTCATAAGTTTGCAACAGCAAAACACTCCATTAAAAAAAGATGTTGCTTCTGATAAGTCACCAGCTTGCAAGCTACAGTAGAAATGCAAAATCTTGATTATAGAAGCATTGGCAATGTTTTACAGAAAATAAGAGCAGACAAGTAGTTTTTTGTGCTTGAGCTAAAACATTCACCAAAAAACTCCCCCCAAGCTGTTTAGCAAGTTTTGAAATTGTTATAACTTCCCCCCCCTCGCCATGCACATGGATGTCCTCGATATATGCTTAAGCCTAGAAACAAGCTATGATGCTCTGGAAAGAGAAGCAGCAGTTTCTCCATTTATAAAAAATGCACTGAAGATTTAGAGAGCTTGATTTATCTGTTCTTTCAAATGCATTTCTTAGTATATGTACTAATTAATTGAAAAGTAGCATTTATCATCTCTACCAAATGCTCCTTTCCCACTGCTTTACTTGTTTCTCTAAGGGAGAAGGCACTAAGGGAAGGGGGGAACAAGTGACAGCAACAGAATACAAATATTAAGCTCCCTATAAATTAGTCCACTGGGCACTGAAATTTCACTCTTAGACCCACGGTGCATCTTGAGCCCAGGGAAGGACAAAGCTGTATTTAAAACTGATACACTTAGAAATGCTTGATGCTTAATTCCTTTTGCAACTGAAAATCCAGTTTGCTTAAATGACAGTTGATTTCAGAGGAGTTCAAATCATTGTGCTAGGTGAGTTATTGAACAGTGAAAATATTCAGCTGTGGGTGGTATTTGTAGATCTACAGTTTTCTGTGGTTGAAAGCTTTCACTCCAATGCTTTGAGTATGTATTCCAGGCGAGGAACACATTAATGTGCTGGACAAAAAGTGATGATACACATCAATACTAGAAATGTTCTTCCTGCCTTGACCAAGCAGTGGTAGTCTGACAAACCAAAGCTAAATAGGAATTATTTCAGCACTTCTTTACTACAAGCCTGTCTTGTGTAGCATGTGTATTGTGTCTGCATGTGACATAAGCCATGCGTTGATCTAGAAAAGCCAATTCCTTTAATCCTGAAGTACTTGCAGAAGTGAAAAAGTGAGCAGTCTATTTGTCAGTAGAGCATATTGAATCTCTTCCTAGTGCAAACATAACATACACCTGAATTTACTTAAAGACCTTCCTGATGGCTCTTTAGTACTTAAAGAAAAATTAAGAGCACTGACTGCAGGCATGCAGGCTGCCAACTTTCCCATAGAGCTTCTGCCTCCTTCCTCCAACCACCTTTCTGCTGCTGCTGTTTGGGTGCTTTTAAATTGCCATTTCCCAGTCAGGAAGTTTGGGCAGGCAACCAAGAGAAAAGAAATCCTTGGGACCAGTGGGGCTTCTCATCTACAGAGAACTGAGCCTGCTTTTCTCTCATAAAAGTTAAGGCAGAGTGATACTGTGCTGTGTTCCAGAAAGCAATAAAGCGGGAGCAATTCTTCTTTTGAAAATACAATTAAGTATGCATATTTTAAACAATCTTGTTCAATTTATTTTTTTGTGATTTGAACAACTGCAAAAGCATTGCTTATGCTTAGACACCTGGCCTTATTTCACCAGGATACTCTGTGGCTAACTAAAAGAGATCCTTAAGTTTTATGGTGCCTATGTACCCCTTCCATTAAACAGATTTGTTGCAAAAGGAGATTTTTAAAAAAAAATAAACTTATTAAAAGGAAAAAACACAATGTGGATCATTGACAAAGCATATTCTTAAGTTACTAGTCTTTAACCAGAAATCAGACTTTAAATCTTACCTTTATTATATAATTGGTGCACTGAAACTTTGTATGAGCAGTAATTTATAGAAATTATGTGAAATCTTGTCTTACCTGTAAAATGACTTCATATAAAAATAATTTCCAATTCAGCAAGTACATTAATCCACTTCCTACTGAAGTTAGACCTATGGCAATTAATCTGTCATTTGGCTTTTGAAGAATACCAATTTTACTTTATTTTATGCGGTATAAAAGCCACTAAACTGGAGTTTAAGATGCACTAGCTTGCTGGTGCCCTATTCAGTAACAAGTGCTTGATGAGTGACCCCTGATACTCCGTTTGTAAAGTGTGCAATTGAAGCTTGTTGACTTCCACAGTCTTTAACTTTTCCTCAGACTCAGATCACTGCTCGTTACTAATCCTGACAGAGATGTGCTCTCTGATGCATCTTCTTTCTTGAGGTTCAGGAATGATTCTCTCGTTATTTGAAGAATTTCTCTCAAGCCTTTGTTTTCTTGCTATAACCCAAGAAAGAAAAGGCATTTAACAGAACTCTAGAAAGCAGCCAAGTTAATAATTATGTTAATTATTAGATAATTAACCATGTTAATAATCTCCCTTGCCTTCTTCTCCAAGCATATGTATAAGGAGTAAAATACTGATTTGCAGTCAGGTAGTGCTCTGTTATCTTCTAAAACTAACAACATCACGGTTGTGACCCTCTTGCTCTTTTGAATGGGCATTTAGCGTAAAAACCAACCAAACAAAAAACCCCACAAAGGTGGGTAAGAAAATGATAATTAAGGTCAAATGTCGCATTTAAAAAAATATCTGTTCTTTCCACACACCCTGATCCATAATGAGATGCTTTGCTAGTACTTAATTAAAAAGCAATGGTGTTGATATTACAATAATATGCAGTGGAGAATCCCCCCAAATGCACAAAATTATTATTAAAAGAAAAAAATATTTAAAAGCCAAAGGTGGGGGGCATTATTATTTGCATACTAGTGTCTTACGGTGTATTTGTATTATATCTTGCTCTTTCCTACATTCAAAGAGAAAGCCAGTATGTAAATATGAATCAGTGATTTCTGGTGAAGAAGCATCACCTATGCAGGGCTTGAGAGTACACTATAGTGGGGGAAATACTACTTACAGCCCACTCAACAAGGAAAGTTTGACAAAATAGCAGTGGAAGTGAATGGTACAGTAACTCTCACCAGAAATAACTGTGATAACATTTACTCCCTTGCTACTTGTGCCATTGCTGTTTTATTTCATACATACCTCAAGCTGAATGATCCGTTCCTGCTCTTTACAGCCATGCTTTTCATCAATTTCAATGGCTTTTCTCATTACTGCTGCCATTTCTGTAATTTGGTCCACATGCACTTGCAGCTCCTAAGACATAAAAATTAAGTGATGAAAGCTTTAGCAATGTATTTTCTGCATTACTAAAAATAAGCAAAATATTAAATATGCCACTTACTAAAAACGCGAATGCAGACCTAAATTGGTGAAAACAGACGAGCTCTAACTGTACAGCGTCAGTAGGGACTGTGGTCCTGTTTATTCAAATCAATCTGACTTGCCACGCAGTGATCCCTTTCATTAGAATTTTGTATTAAAACTGTCTGGCATAGCTTCCACATCTTCCAAATGGCTCTAAGTTAGCCATGTGCTTCCTCTGCCAAGGCCCTACAGTGTTGCAAGAGTTGATGTACATTATTTTGGATATGCAGAAAGACCAAACTCACCTCAGTACAGCAGGGTCTGTGACATTCTTTCC
Source organism: Nycticryphes semicollaris (assembly GCA_013400055.1). Classification (NCBI taxonomy): domain Eukaryota; kingdom Metazoa; phylum Chordata; class Aves; order Charadriiformes; family Rostratulidae; genus Nycticryphes; species Nycticryphes semicollaris. Next base: position 10,304 of record VXBJ01006312.1, on the reverse strand, counting down.
ATTTGTTTGGAACCTGATCTCAAGTCTGGTAGAGCCAGTACCAGCCCATGGGTAGGCATTTATCTCTTAAAAAGATAGCTGAAATAGTCATCCTTACTATGTCATAGATTAGGAAACTCAGATCTGTCCTTTGCTTCTTTTTTGGGTTTTTAGATACTTAAAAATTGAATCTACTTCCAGTTCCAGCTTATCTGTGGTCTGGACTTCAGGCCTTGTCCTTGCTGAATTTTAAGAAAACCTTTTGTGTTCTGACTGACCACTTTGTATTTATTTAATGCTGTAGGGTACTTCCCTACTATAAAGAAATAACTACTGCAACTTGCTGAAAAGATTCAAGGAGGAAAAAGAACAGTAGTTTGATTTGCTCTTGCCCTGTTCCACTGCCAGGAGTGGGATGACACGAACCATTGAAATGGACATAACAACCTTTGCAAGGAAGCTAGATTTTTAGACAACCTTCCCTGTTTGCAGAGAAGTGATCTCTTGCCTAGACCTTGTTAGTTCAGGTGACAGTTTATTTTCTTACTGGCCAAACTCCCAGTCAGAAATACCAGGTAAAGAATCTGTGCCTTTGGCATTTGTTGCTGCTCAGTTAAGCCAAGTATTTTATTGGTATTTCCAGAGGGTTTTATTTTTCACTGTCTTTTCCTCAACTTCTCTTTTACTCCAACTCTACTATCATGACAGCCTATCTTTGGACAAAATTGCCAATAGCAGGAAAAGCAGAACAGTAGGAATGAAATGAAGAATGGTATAGAGTAAAGTTAAATCCCACCTTTAAATTATGAGTTAGACCAGAGCTCCATACATCTAGCAGATCATCAGCTTGTCTTTAAACAGAAATTACTAAAGTACCACAAAGAACTGCCTCACTTAGAATCATAAACTTTACCTCAGCAAAAGAAATAAACTTTTCTATAACAAACACTGGCCTTTTCCATCCTTTCTTCTCTGCCATTCCAATTGCCAAAGCTATGGTTTAGCTGTTTACTCATTAAATGATCACTCACAGCATAGAGGGAAGAAAGAAAAAAAAGCAAATCAAAAATTAAACCAAACTTGCTGTGAATCTTTATTGTCTTCTCAATTTGCAGTGAAGGTCATTACGTTAAAGATTTTTTTCACTGAAAAACTAAATTTAGCTTGAAAGAAATCTGCAATCAGCAGTAAAAGAATAAGTTGGCAAGGATGTACCTTTGAAAAGGACTGAGAAAGTGTTTTTTAGTTATATTGCTGTCCTCCTTCCTTCCTGTTTTGCCAGCCTATGTGGCCTCTTGATATCAAACAATGCAATCAAAGTGTTTCTTGATAAAGACAGCCTCAAACATCTACAAACACTTCCTGTATTACTCTCCCTTTTATTTGCCTTTTTTTTTTCCTCTTTTAGGGCTTATTTCAGTTGAGTGAATTCAAACAGGACACTTAGCTCAGGGTTGTTACTACCAAGACACATTTTTCTCATGCATACAACACTGCTAAAAGAAACCGTGTTTCTGTTTAAAGGAGGTGGTTGATGATCTGCAGAAATTAATGATTTTTGTAATAATCTTTTGTAAATAGGCACTAAAGTTAATAGCTGCCACTTCACAGAACAGTGATTACTGGTAACAGCGAGATTAATTCCTTAGATATGATGGATTCTTAGTTAACAGGAGGGAAGTATTTAAAGACTGCTTCAAGAGTATTCAACCTTACTGAATGTGAAGACTGGTCAGAAGAAAAAACAATCAAATTTCAAAAATCCTAAATGTCAGGATAAAGGTGATAAATCCTCTTCATCAGGCGTTCTTGTGGGATGAGATATAACCAAAATGTTGAAGCATAAATCTTCTGTTTAAATAATATTCTTTGTGTGTTTTTTCTTTTGGTTTGTGGTGGTGGTGGTTGGTTTTTTTACCTCAAGCTTTTAGCCCATAGAAGTGTTCCTAAATGAAATTTCAAAGTCAGGACAGATAAAATCTTGCCTTGGATATATATTTATGCTCTCCTGAGGCTGTAAGATAAGTTACGCTCTGTACTAAGGTAACTTCTTTTGAAAAGGATATATACCTATCATTTTTTAGGCACTTATGTTAAAAGATACAGTTCCAACCCAATAAATTCTTTCATATCAATCTAAGTAGTCCCATTGATTTCAATGGCACTAATTAGAAGCACATGATTTTGTAAGAGAAGAAAGCTCAAATTCTTAAGCTTTGTTTTCCTGGTGTGCAGCCCCTAACTCTGCTTTGCGCACTTAGTCTGTTGAGGTCAAAGATGACAGAACACTTAGAACTAATGTTTGTCTACACACTTAACAGTGCTGTCTAGTGATTATGTTTCATTTACAATGTAAACCAGTACTTTGATAGAAAGCTCCTGCTTAGATATATTAGTGACCTAGAATCATGAATTTTTCTGAAAATATATTTGAAAAGCCTAAACTATATAGTAACGCTATAAAAACATATATTAATTTTATATGAAGCTGTTGAATACTCATGTATGCCTCATTGATGTTAGTTTACAAAAATGTTGCTTGACAGCACTTTTCATTTCTTGTTTTCAAAAGCCGTAAGATGAAGTATACCTAATACCTGCAACTTTCACCACCCTTCAAGCATCTCAGGCTGCCACAATTCTGACCAGTACTGAAGCAAGAACCAAGGGCTGAAGCAGGAAAGAGGAGAATTGTACGCTCAGTTTTTTAATTTTTATTTTATTTTACAGTACTTTGGGAAAGAAATATTTTAACATTGAGTTTAAAAAAACTCCACCTACTCTCCCCAGTAAGCGCAGGTTTACTAATTATTTGTCGGAGTCACAAGCATAAGATAAAGCCAATCTAAATGTTTGAACATTAATGAGATTTATGGGCATCTGGAAGTTGCCTTAAAGACCTAGGCAAAACAAAGGTCATTAAGTAGATACAGCAATGAGATGCTACTTGATACAAACTTAAATAAATCAGAAGCCAGGTTGACTTACTAGATTGATTAAGTTTCCTGTCCATGTTTCATGAACCAAAAATTAGGACTTCATTGTACAATGATTAAAAACCTCAGACAAAGCTTGGAATTGATCCACTACAAACTACCTTAAGAGTTAACTAAAAAAATAAAGAAAAAAAACCCGAAGTCATTACCTTGGAATGTTGCTCTTTTAACTTCATTATTATACTTGGATCATCCTTCTTGCTTGCCATAAGCAACCTAAACATCTGTTCCCTGTACTTGCTCATGATGAGTTCCAAAGCAGACTGATGTTCTTCAAGAGATGTGCGTAGTTCTAAAAACATAATTTTAAATTCAGTTAAACAGAGAACTGAAACACAATGCAAATACACTTCAACTTAAGAAAACTGAAATAAGCCCTTAACTGAGTGTCCCCTCTCCTTGCACCATAAAAACCTATGTAGGCTCTGCAAATGCCTTCAGTGATGACTGCCCTGGGAAAATTCTTTTTCAGTCAGAAATAGAAGGTCTTTTGTTAATATGACTTCATATTCAATCCCTTTAGCTGATATAAACCATCCTGAGTGTAGCCGAGGAGAGCTTTACTCTAGCCACTATAAGCAACACTTCACAAAAGCTGGAAAGAAGTTTACAGATCTGTTTTAATCTGCAGCTTGGTAAAATAAGAGTTAAAAAAAAATGCTTGTGTTCAAAATATACTGTCAAAGACAAATAACACCTGAGATAAGACAGGATTCATATGAATCAAGGTAATTGACTCCTTTAATGAATATAATTGTTGAAATACCTGAAGTATTCCAGGAGGAACAATATATTCCTAGTGTACAGAATTCTAGGATTAATTATACTACTGCACTTACACTATAGCTTGTCCTTATTGCTCCTAAATTAGTTATTTTTAGCAGTGTGAAAACACATTTCCAAACACACATCTATGTTGCAGAATTAAGTTCTATTTATCTCCTTACTTGTGCTGAACATTTGATAAGGACTGAAAAAGTAATTTTCCACAACTGTTTTTTTTTGTAAGTCATAGTCCTAGTGGCTGGACATTAGGACTTTTTATTAGATTACCTTATGTTCAGTTAAACTGACACGTTAAGATTAGAAGGAAAAAATTCTTCTACAGTAATATTTTGAGAATAGATCAATGGTAAAAGTCTTCTTGATTCCAGTGGTGTAGGCTGGAACTTGAGAAGTTAAAGAGTAGTCCAGTCTTACCTTTATTCTCCTGTTGCAGTTCCCTAATCTGTCTGTTTTCCTGTTGGATACCCATTACCAATGTAGACCTAGGACGATGTCTTGCTACTTCATTGAGCTCTTGAATTTCTTCTTGGTACTGGTTATTTAAAATAACACAACATATTTAAGTAACTGAAGGCAAGCATTACTTGGCAAGTTACAAAGGAACAGTTCTAATGTCAGTCAAAGTGTGTAAGCAGCAAGGTATTGCTTGTTTTAAAATAATTATATACACAAACAAAAAAGCTTCTGAAGGTATTGCTAACTTACAGCCCTTTAGAGACACTAAAGTATCACCTTTGCTTTCAAACAAGTTTCATACCTCAGATGTGTGTGGTGGACAGGATTTAACCTTCAATTAATGTGGGTCAAATTCATCATCAAGTAATTTAAAACTGATACACATATGGCAAAGAAAAAACATGGGGTATTAACCTCCAGATGTTTACTGTGGCCTCCTAGCACCTTAAACAACAAGGGTGTGTGGCTGAAAGTCTCATGGACCTGAATAAATGGATCCTGACTGAGCAAATACAATGCTTTTGATTTGGAGTCATGGAGCCTCTCCATGATTAGTTTTATTAGGATGAAGCACATGCAGGGTTTTATTACTTTACAGGCCCATTAACATGCCCTGTGTTCTATTAAAATGACAGGATGAACTCCTCTAAGGAAAGTCAGTAGAAGCCTTTATAATTTTCATAGAATCATCTGGGCTGGAAAGGACCTTCAAAGGACATCTAGTCCGACCCCCCTGCAGTCAGCAGGGACACCCCCAACTAGACCAGGCTCCCAGGGCCTCATCAAGCCTCCCCTTGAATATCTCCAGGGAAGGGGCCTCAACCACCTCCCTGGGCGACCTGTTCCAGTGCTCCACTACCCTCATTGTAAAGAGCTTATTCCTAATATCCAGTCTAAATCTGCTTTTCTTCAGTTTAAACCCATTCCCCCTTGTCCTGTCCCTACAGGCCTTTGTAAATAGGCTCTCCCCAGCCTTCCTGTAGGCCTCTTTCAGGCACCGGAAGGCTGCTATTAGGTCTCCCTGAAGCCTCCTCTTCTCCAGGCTGAACAACCCCAGCTCCCTCAGCCTGTCCTCGTAGCAGAGGTGCTCCAACCCCTTGATCATTTTTGTGGCCCTGCTCTGGACCCGCTCCATCAGGTCCATGTCCTTCTTATACTGGGGGCTCCAGACCTGCATACAGTACTCCAGGTGAGGTCTCACCAGAGCAGAGTAAAGTGGCAGAATCACCTCTTTAGTGAAGTTCTAGAAGTTCTCTAGTTCTCCAGAGGTTCTCTAGTGAAAGTCACACTCAATCTAGCAACGTGCCTTGGACAGTTTAACATCAGAACGGAACTGATCACGAATAAGCTTAAGAGGATACTTTGAAACAAAAGGAGACTGTGAAAAGATCTACTATTCTCAACGGAAGCAAGCATGACAGAACCTCTATAAGATTAAATGTGCATCGTGAAATTAATAAAACAACGAGCATTTCACAAAAGAGCATAACACAAGATACCACACAATGATTTGTAAGATAACAACACCATTTCTACCAGTGTTTTAAAAAAAAATGCTAGTTTTCAATTTTTAATAAATATTTCAATATTTAGAGTAACAGAGAAAACGTCTTCACAGGATCAAACTAAATATATAACCCCCCCTATTTTTAGATGGTAGTCACATCTATAATGAAAATACTTAGTGTGGTATTAAAGGATTAACCAAACAACATACTGATTATACATTCTACTATAGCACATAAAAATTACTTTAAATGATGTGCTTCCAAGTTGTTCTTTTAATGTAGTAAACAAAGTTGAAAACCAAACCTGTTTCATTGCTTCAACCCGCTTGTTAAGCGCTGTAGTCTGTTCAATAAGAGCTTCTGCAGCATTGTCCTGTTCCCTTAGCCGTTCCACCAGGGCTTTTGCATCTGCTAAGGCTTTTTCAATGGTGCAACTCATTTCTAGAGATTAGAAATTTATTATTTTCACACCACTACCTGTTTGCTACATAGAGAACAGCTATCTATGTGATATACGTATACTATTTCTTTTAAAGTCAAAAGCAGATGAATACAACCTTTCACTCAGAAACATCCAGGTATTTTGTTGTCTTTTATGAGTAGGAAAAAAAATATTGAGAATACCCTAAAGTCTGCCTTTCCTTTTCCTTCTTTTTAATTGCTGTTGAGACTACATATCAGAGCAAGGAAATGAAATTAAACTTTGTGTTATGATAAGAGTATTGGTACACTAAGCGCAAAAGGAGGTCTATTGAACGTATGGAACCTGAGGAGTGCATGTCCTTCTAGCAGAGGGGAAAACCAAGAATATCACATTAGTTATTTCATTTTTCAATACTACTTTTTTTTTTTTTATGCACCCTTCTACCAGTTTGATATACTTCAAGATACTTGAAAAGTATAAATCCAGCACAAAAGAGAATGCCAAAGGACTACAGCTGGCTAGAACATTTTGATGAATTAAATCAGCGGAGAAGAAACAGCTCAGACTGACAAAGTAGAGAAAATTACTCAAGAAAAATTCAGAGAACTAAAGCTTGTGTTTTCTTCGTGTCTGTAGATGAACACAAACATCACTGCATGGAATGAAACTGCAAAAACAGGACAGAGAGAGACAGCAACTTTGTTAAGAAAAAGAACTGACTGCATAGTTAAAATACCAGCCTTCTAATTGCAGTAGTTTGTTTGCAGAAATTACATAGTGCCAGAATTGCTAAACCAAAATGCTTGTACATACTAGCCTTTCCAAAACCACTGGGTTTTACACTGAACTTTTTTCATACTCATTCTTGATAGATTGTTTGAAGACCAAGATTTTTAGCCTAACTTTTTATTTTTTTAAGAAACCGTGCACTTTTTCTTTACCGACAAGGAAATCTACATAAATTCCTTGAACAGTTCTTCAAATCAGCCAGCAACTATAGAGGCTTATTAATGAGCCATATTAACATACAGCATGATATTTGTTTTGGGAAACTTTCTAAGGTACTGAAAGAATCAACTAAATCAATTTCCGAGCTAGAAGATACTTTATTTTAAGCATAAAAGGTCAGTGAGCCTTTCCTGAGCTACAGGAAAAAAATTCTGCTCCAAGTTGATTTTCTGGCTTTCTTACGCACCTTGACAAATCACGGCCTTGAATCTTTTAAGCCAAGCTTAAAGAAATTTCACTACAGTACCAGTTAAGTAATAGAAGTAAGGATAATTCAAACATCAGAAATTCTACCATTCCCCTCAAAATAATTATCAACACAGCATGAATATCTTGACCTCAACCATTTCGGTGGGGGAAAACTAAGCAAGACGGCAGCAGCGTTTGAAATGTTCTCTCCGAAGAGCTCTTGTGCACCCAGAATGGCCTGCAAGGTCCAACCTCTCAAAAACATTTTAATTTGGTATTTTAATTAGCTGCTCCCTCTGCTCTGAGGAGCACACGTAGTACTTTTTTAACATAGAAGGGTCTTTCAGAGACCCTCCTGTCACAGAAAGATTGAGACTCAGTTACTGAAAAATGCTTCAATTAAGTAAGTTTCATGTATGCAGAGAGCACAACTATTTTAGCCTGTGTTTTCTGTGCTACATGTGTCATAGGAAGCATCAGCATTTTAACATGTACAAGTTTCCTATACATGTTGGTAATATTAATTCCTTCCTGTTTATCAACTAGAGTTTTCATTTTAACTTCCATATGTGTGTGAGATACCAAGCCAGACTGGTGTGTTATCACAGGTAGTTAATACATTCACTCCAGTTTAGCAGTTTAAGCTCTTTTTAATGTTATGTAGATAGAGATCATACTGTTTTATTGCATTGTTTTTAAACATCTGCTTTTCTTGCTCCTCATTCCTTCTTCCAATTCTAGTCTCATATTCTTACTGGACTACAGAAATATCCCAGACAAAGGGTGACCTTCCACACTAGCTGACTAAACTGTTACTTACAGAAATTGATTTAATCAGATCCATATTTAAGAAGCTGAAGACCAGTCTTTAACTCAATTTATGGCTGATGAATCCTCTAGCCAGCATAAACAAAGCCTCTCAGGCCTCTCCAAGAGGAATACATTTGGTACTCAGACTACAATGCAGTTAACACCTCTGATAATTCGTATGCATCAAGACAAATTTTTCAACACAGTACATATTCGCCCTCCCATGCACTTTCTCATTTAGACCCAACTACACAAGATAAAAAGAAAGTAATTTGTAGCAAAGCCACTGGCGCTCTTTTTCACAGCAAATGAGTTGGGGAAGACACGTGTGCACTTTGAAATGCAACCAGGCAAATAGCACTGTAACTATCCACCTGTCACTGTGCAGCAGCTTCAGTGGGCCAGAGGCCAACTCCTGCTTTCAGGCAGCATTTGTACCCAAAAAGGAGAATTATTATTTGTATCATGGTAACTCATAGTGGCTCCAAATCTTAACTGGGACTCCTTTGGGCAAGACATTGGCCCTAATCCCCAGAATTTAAAATTCTCTGTAGTTGCTCTTCTGGCTGCCTATAAAACCCAAAACTTCTGTCCTAAGCCACAGATTTAGATCTATTTTAGGTTAACCTGGACGCTTACGGAAAAAAACTCCAACCAATTAAAGAAATATATTTGATTCAAACCAATTGTATTGCATATTATTCTTAGAAGCACGAGACCTATAGTAACTAAACTTAATGACTCCTGAACTCTACCCTACAAATTGTAAATACATTTGTTAGCCTGCAATCTTACCAACAGGGTCAACAGGTAGCAAGAGCAACAGCTCAAACAACATAGCAAAACTGCTACACATACTCATTTCCTGTCACTTCCTGCTATTTACTAATTGCTTTCATTATCAAATTCGGCTGTCTTAAAAAACATCAAAGAATAAGGGTATTCCCCTTCCTCTAGTTTTCTGTCTCTTCTTTCTTTTCTAGCCTTACTGAAAAGCTACCCTTTCCGCATAGCTTAAGGTTTTGTTTTTTCCCCCTCTCCGCAGTTACCGGCTGTGCGACGATGCACCGCGCCGCGGTGCCTCAGAACTGTGGGCTGGCTGCGAACGCCCATTGAGTACCCTCCGTGCAGAACTGGAAGTCCTAGCGGGGCTGAGGAGGCGTCTCCTGCAGGCGCCAGGCCCAGCCCGGACGGGGTCC
>VXBJ01006311.1:5911-27007 GCA_013400055.1 Nycticryphes semicollaris | reverse complement strand
CCGAAGCTCAGGGAGAAACGGGTCTGAAAACTGGCCTTAAGGATTAATTAAAACGCAGGAAGAGCCTTGTGGCTGCAAAACTCAGGTTGTGCCACACCAACACCTCCTCCCTGAACACACAGACACACACCCAGCTCCCACGGGGCCAACACCTGCTTTATAAGAGGGTTTTTTGGGGCTTTTTTCCGCCAGGCTGCAGGCGCACACGCACGCACCTCAGCACAGATTGTAGCCGGCACCTCTCTGTAATTTAATTTACTCAGCAGAGCTCAGCTGGAGTCCTTTACCCAATTTTACAGTTGGGCTGGCTGAGGAACAGAGGTCAAGTGGCTTTGCCCATGACGAGGGGCTGGGAGCAGACCCCATGGCTCCTCCTCAAACCAAGGCGCTTCCTTCTGCCAGATCCTGCCCTTCCCGGGATATCCCACACCATGCGGAGGACGCGGCTGCTGGGTGTTAATAAAGGACAAATTAAGAAGAGCAGAAGGAAGAGAGAGGGGGAGCAGATAAACCTGCTGAAGATGAATCAATGCTGAATGCTCAGTGGTGACCCAGCCTCTCGCCGGTACGGAGCTGGGCCCAGCGGTGCCTGCGAGACGGTATCTGTTGGCACGAGGTGTTTGCTGAGGGCTCAAGGGCTGGTTCTCCGTGGGGCTGAAACACAGCAGTCCCAGAGACAGCCTCCGAGGGAAGGTGACTGGCAGCATGGCTGGTGGCTCTGCCATGAGGATATGAGGACAATCCCCACAGCCAGAGACCTCAGACCCCAGCTCTCACCCACCACAGCACATCCCACTGAAGGGGAAACTCACCCACAAAGGCTCGGGGGTTTTTCCCCCCCCGCTGTGCTACTCTCTCTGTCAGTGGGCATCAAAAATATTCAAGGAATTCAGGACCATCAGGATTCCCCAGGCTGCCCCATCATCTCAGAGAAGCAAATCCTCCCAAAATAGGAAGGCAAAGCAGCTACTGCCCTGTCTGCTGCCACTCCACCAGGCGGATTTCAGAGACCGAGGTGTCTGCCCGGCACAACCCCCAGCATCAGAGTCTCCTTCACCCTCTCCCACCCCAGAGCAGAGTCTGACACAAAACCCTCATCCAGCAAGAGAAGGTGAAGGGCAGAAGCTCCAGAAAACCTCCCTGGTTAAAAGGGCCACCCTGACAGGCACAGGTTAAACCAGTCCCTGCTTGAATACCAAAATATCCTATTTCAGTTGAACAAACCTGCTTTTAAACCAGGTTTTCCTTTGGTAAAAAGCCAGCTGGAGAAGCAGCTCAGCACAAGGGCTTAACTTTCAGATCCTGCCCTGCACTGCAGGATTTAGAAATACACTAAATTATTCTCTGGGTCACGCAGGGAGTTGGGAAAACAAGAAAAAAACAACAACCCGTGCAGGTACAATTCACACCTCGGGTCACCAGCAATTGCGTCACGTTGGAGAAAAGGAAAGTGAATCTCTCTGTGGAGAGTCATCACATACGTCCCGCTGGGTCGGCGTTTGCCGAAGGAGGTTCCTGGTGGCCCTGTTCCAGGCCGGGACTCGCCTCCCCGCTGCCGGATCCGGGTGTCCTGTGGCTTATCCCAGCGGCGCTGCCAGGCTGGACTTGGGCCTTTCCCTTTCCCAAGGTGACGCAAGTGGTTTATGGCTGATAACGTAAGTCAAAGGGTGAGGGGTTACTTATACGGAACCAGAGGTGTGAGCCAAAGGAATGACATTTTCCATTGCAGGGAGGTATTATTTTTGAGAAGTTGTAACTGCACAGAGGAAAACAGGAAACTGAACAACAGAACCCCACTGTGATGAGATTGACTGTCTCAGTATTGACTCTGTAGACAAAGCCTCTAACAAAGTAGGAAATAATATTCATAAACCCAAACCTGGGTTAGGGGCAGGAATCCCACAGCTACTGAGGGGGTAAATCCCCTGCTGCAGCTTTCCCAAAGGCCAGGAGGAGTCAGGAGCTCCGTGGCCTCAGCTCAGGGAGCACAGCTCAGCCCAGGGACACCCATAACCCCAGCTCTGTCCCGGCCTCCTGGCCTCAGCGAAGTTAAAAAGTCATCCATAAACACTTTTGTCAGTATTTTTAACACACTGAATTCAAGCACAGGACAGAGAGAGAGCAGTTCCTGCTGACAAAGTTCAAGTTGAGTGTGGGCACAGGAGAAGTCCACTGAAACCCCAAATTTGCTAAAAGGTTGAGAGCAGAGCTCTCCACACCCTCAGCCGCTCCTGCCTCCAAGGCCAGGGCCCATCCACAGGCACAGACAGCTTCTGACACAGATCTGCCAAACATCTACCACACTCATCCTTCCCCACCACAGCAGCATCGTCGTTACTTGTCAGACATTCCTCACTTCAGGCAAGAACTCTCTGTGCAGTTCCCTGTGAATATTTCTTTACCAAAAGCCATGGTATTTGTATAATCGAGAACAATTTCTCAGCACTAGAGTCAATCGGCTGAGACATGGAGTGTGTCTGATGCTGGGCCTTTGGGAACATCACCTTAAAGCATTTATCCAAACCAATAAAGATGTTCATTAAAAAAAAAAAAACCAAACCAGTTACGCTTAGAGGGAACATCACACACTGGGTTAACAGCTTGTCTTAAAATGGGGGAAGCCAGGCCATGCAGGATGATCTTTGATGTGTACTTGTACCTCCAAAAGGGGCCCTCCACCATAATATGAAGATTTCAAATACAAATGTTTGTTTCTAAAGAACACCTTGTGCTGAGCCACGAGCTCCTGGCAGTTCCCCCTCCAGCACACCAGCATCAACCCCACACCGAGAGCACGTTCCCCACCGGTTCCTCCCATCATTTGGCTCTGGAATGACTGTATGATGGTCTCGGGCAGCAGTGGAGCTGCAGGTTGTCAAAGCCCCCACCAAAGGCGGGTATGAAGACCCCAGCAGAGGTGTGGGACCCCGCAAAGGCTTCCAAAAGCTGCAGAACAAGGGACTTTCAACTCCAGTTTGTTCCCAGATGGCGCAGCAAACACCAGTGAGTCATTAACCCCAACCAGAATGATGAGGTCTCACTCCAAACGTTATTGGTTTAACGCCTGGATCCGTCCTTACGTTTAACTCACCTACTCTGCAGCTCGGCAAAGACCTGCTTCATCTTCTTAATGGACACATCCATTTCCTCCTTCACCACCACCCGGTACCGAGCCAGCGAAACGGTGCAGCGCTGGAGATCCTTCACCGATTTCTCGATATTAGAACCTAACAAGAAACAAAGCAAGCTCAAGCAGCGCTGTCAATCACCCTGGTAAATCCTCCCAGCAGGGACAAATCCAAACATGGCTTTCTCTCTTATTTTAAAAACTACTTCACTGCTTGGTTTTAAATTTTTCTTTCCCTTCCCCATTAGAAAGGCACCAGGTTCAGCAGGGAGAGTTTGAGAGGGTTTTATTACTGGGGGAAGTTTTCTCAGGGTTTGCAGAATTTCCCTCTATGGGCAGGGTTCTCCCTCCGCATTTGCCATTCCAGGAGAGAAATCAAACACATCTCTGAGGTGTTTTTGTGCTTTTGTGGACTGGAGAGGAGCGAGACGCAGCCTGTTCCAAGACCAACCCACCGGATCGCTAACAGATACCAAAGGACTCTGTGCTCAGGGAAGGGAATTACCTCAAAAATGAAAATTAAGGCAATTTCTACAAATCAGGAGCTGAAAGGACGGGTTAGTCCCCATGTCTCTCACCATCAGGGTTCATCACCTCACCCCCACCTCACGCCCACCCTCTGGAGCGTGGCTGCCCCTTGCCAAGCCCCATTAACAACCGCTCGTGACAGCTTTCCCATGTGGTGAGAGGGCAAATGAGCACACACACACCCCCCCCATCTCCCTAAGCCAACTGTGATCACAGTCAGGGGCTCTGACATCCCTCCCGTCCCCACTTGTTACCCCCACAGAGCTCAGCTGTGGAGAAAGCACACAAAAGAGGGGAAAAAAGAAATAATGAAAAAAATAACGCCAGGGAAGGCGGCTGTCACTTCTTGTAAGAGGGGCTGGGCCCGACGCCTGGCCTTTTGACAAATTCTCACAAAAAGATGAGAAACCCAAAGGCTGTGCCACGGAGAGGGCAGAAGAATGGGCCTAAATGTATGCAGCGCGAGCGGCTGCGTCCTCCCCGGCGGCTCTGGCACACAGGGGTTGGCTGCTGCGGGCAGGAGGGCTAAACTGCTGTCAGGATCCCTCTGCTGCGCGGGGAGAGGAAGCAGAGAGCGAGGCACCGGCCAGAGAATAAGCAGCCAATGTTGGCTCACATTAAAATCAAAGTCCAGGGTGCCTCTGTCACCAGCACCATGGAAAAAGGGGATTTTTTGTTTTTTTTCCTTTTTTCTCACTTAAAAAAAAAAAAAATGTGAGAATCTGGCCAGCTGTGAGGCAGACGAGGGCGCAGAGCTCCCCCGGGGGCCTTACCCAGCTTCTTGTTTGCCGGGGAGACGGGAAGGTCCTCCAGCCGTGGCACAGAGAGGGGCAGGGGGACGGAGCCGGGGGCTGCGGATCGGGACAGAGACCTGCTGGTGCTCCTCTGCTCCGGCCGCTGCCTGGGGGACGAAGGGCTCTGGGAAGGATGCAGGATGAGCGATTTTGTGTCAAAGTCTGCTATTCCATTCGCTAGTTCAGGCACTGCTGTAGAAAAGCACACTCGTTTACAGGGGAAGGGCACAACACTGAGCACCTCTCCACCACGACATGCAAAAACCCCAAATAAAATCAGAAACCAAGGTAAGCTGCTCTTTCCTGAAAAGCCATCCCAACAAATGGGTATTTAAAGCTGACCCAAAACCAAGCAGGAATGCAAAAAAATAAGGATAAAAAAAAAAAAAAGGGAGGAGGAAGAGGTGGTAGCTTCTCTGCTTTTTGAACCACTGGGGACCCGTCTGCGGCACTGCTCAGGGGGACTGACCTGTTCCCCGGGGCCCGGCGGCCTCACACTCCTCCAGCTCTCGAGCATCGATGGAAAGCGCATCCAAGCCCTCGCTGAGCGAGTCCACGGACTCCGTGTCGTGGGCGCAGCCGTTGACATGGAAACCATTAATTCCCCCCTTCTCAGCGCTGGCCGACGGCTCCTCTTCAGTGGACACCAATTTACCAGGGGCTGGGAGGCCCGAGCTCGATTCAGCTGGAGGTTTTGGTTTGGTTTTCTTCTTCTTGTTCTAAGGATTAGGTGTCCACAAGCACAAAAAGGGCAGGGGGAGGGGAAGGGGGGAAACCAATGTTAAGCTTAATTCCTGAAGGGCAAATTAAGCTTATGCTTTACTGGATGAAAGTAGCCGAATTAAGTGCTTTTTCAGCCAAGCTGGCTGTTGATCCTGTTAACGGGAGGAGGGATTTATTCAACAATGAGGACAGATATAGTGGCATTAATGAGGCACGAATACATTATCCCCCCTCAATGGTGGTTATAGGGCTAAGGCTGCATAAGGGCTGGGCAGCACCCAAGGGGCTGGTGGCTGCACCCCACGGCACCAGCTGTGGGGTTTTGGGCGCTCTCTCAGACCCTCGCAGGGATAAAACTCCCCCATTTCCCACCACGGGGTTATTCAGTCACATTCCTCCCCTCGCCCTTCCACACCGCTGCCTTTCACTTATTCAAAGGAGTCCTTTTGAATAATTATGATTTTATTCTTGTCCTGGTGGATTTAGATATTATAATATCAAGTGCTGAAACTTTGCAAAACCTTTATTTAACCCTTTCACAGGGGCCTGAGCAAACGGAGGAGGCAAAACACTGGAGAAAGCTTATGTGACAGAGAAATATATTTCCTCCGAGCTCAGCATGAAACGCAACTGTTCAGCTCCAAAGGTTACCCATGAAAAATGGAAGAGCGTGACTATCCCAACAGTGAATTACGGAGCTCGGGTGAAATAAATGGACCTGATAAAGATTTACTTGGGCGTGGGGGCTGCGTGTGCAGACGAAGGGTGCTGCAGAGGGGCAGCAGCATGAAAGCAAGTGCAAGGAATTGAAGTCCAGAACCCTTTTTTTCAGCCTTTGCTGTGTCTGACAACTCAATGACATGCAAATGTGGGGAGAAGCTGCTGTTTACAACTTGCCCCGAAGTTCCCATGGAAATCACTGCCCTGAAGAGTGAGGCACCGACAGCCAGTGATGATCCCCATGCATCGGCTCCTCTGACACCCATACACACCCTTGCTCTGCCCCTTTGCCCACTTAAATCCTGAGGGATGTGGACTGTTCTCCTTTTATTTTGAGTCTAAATCCTCAAAACAGAACGATAAATGCCTGGGCAAAGTACATTTAAAAAGTGTTACCTTTTTTTTGCCTGTTACAGTCCATTCTTTCAGCACTTCGCTGGCATTTCCTGAAACGAGAGGCAGGGATGAGGGGTGGACGCAGCACCCACCCCGGTTCCTTCCCAGTTCCGTGGGAGCGGCTCCAAACTGGAGCCAGCTCAAACTCTTCCCGCAGCCAAGTCTCAAATCTTTCAGTTGGTGTAATAAAAGGATCAGTTTCACTTTTGCTTTGGGAACACACAGCTGAAAAGGGTTGCTCCCTGAGAACACAGCTCTTTCCAGGGAGAAAAAAAAACATAAGTAAAAAACCCTCTCTCTGGCTCTGTCTTACTAAAGGTTTGGGTGCCTGGAACCTGCTGAAGCGTGTTCTGATGGGGGAGGTTGGGTTCAGGTCAGGGATTGTCCCTTCGCAGAGCCACTGCTGGGGTCAGGATGGCTGTGGCCAGGCTGTCAGCCCTTCCGCTGGCCTGGGGCAAAGCACGGCTGTCAGCGGTGGCCAGCACCAGAGAGAAGAGCTGCAGAGAGACAAGCACTGTCACCAGCCACGGCCCGTCCCCAGGGTCAGGAGATCCATCTAAGGCAGGGTGCCAGCCCCAGGAGGAGATTTGCCAGCCAGGTCTCAAAGTACAAATAGCAACTGGCCCAGCTGAAGACATTCCCAAGAGTTTCTCCAACCCAGTATCAAACCTCCTTTATCTATAGGGCAATCAAACCCTTATCTCTGCCTTGACCCCTTGCTGAGCAAACACCAACTAAAACTCAGGGAGAGGCTCATCCCCAGGTTATTTTTATGGATGGAGCCTGTACTTGGACACACTGAGGAGCCACAGGAGCTCCTACCACCCGGTTGCACGCACTGACACAGCCCTTCTTGCCCAAAGGCTGTCGCAGCCTCTAAGGTGGGTCCATAAACAGGGTCCAAAAGGGATACACAGCCACAAACCCCGCTGAGGAACTGACCTTCCATAAAGGCTTGCACTGTCTTGTCCACACAGTTGTCAAAGTGCTGCAGCACGAGGACGATCTCGTTGTTGCTCCTGTTGGGGACAATCGCCCGCACGGCACTGATCTGGAAGGAGGAAAACAGGGGGGAGAGCGTAAACTCTTCACTTTATCCCCCCCAGAGCCCACTCAGCCCTTCTGTGGGGAGGGTAAAAATCGCAACCCATGACCTCCTTATAAAACTTTCATGTGCCAGGACCATTTAGCCTGAATAAAATTTTGCTTTTGACAGAGCTGCAGTTACCTCCCAGACAGAAACATATTTCATCTCCAAGAGGAGATGAAGATACAGCGCTCACGAGCTCTCCCCTGGCACACGGCGAGTTAAAAGTCTCCAAAGACACATTTACCTTCTCCTTCATGTTTTCAAAGGTTCCTCCTTGGGCCATCACGGTGTTGGACTGCACATCAAAAATGAACCCAGATGCATCTGTGAAGACAAAGGAGAGGGAAGGTTCTCTTCTGAACAACAGGCACCGGGAGACGTTCAGAAAGGGACAAAGCAAGAGGTCAGTTCCAAGCCAGGCCTTCACTGAGGAGAAAATTGAAATCCTACCAACATAGGGCACTCACTGGCTAATTCCATCATATGGTTAGAGGAGGTTATTGGCTGCTGAGAGTAAACCAGGGGGCTATTAGAGTAAATCAGGGGGGTTATTGGCTGCTGAGAATAAACCAGATGACTTCCTAGCCTTGTTTAAGGGCTGGATTCTGCTTCTCCAGGTAGCCCCCGCTGACTGTGGTTTGCCAGTGACCCCCCCCGGGAACTCAAGAAGCTGATTCACTCCTCAGCTCTGGCTCAATTTAACCATCCAACCAAAGATCAAAACCACAAGCCAATAACCCCACAAAAGCCCCAAGAGGGCTGGTGTCTCACAGATGGCCAAAGCCCAGCACCGTCATTTCCACATTCATCTTCCCCCGAGCCCAGCACTAAAGAGTTAAGAGAAACGCCGGAGGCTCCAAGCGGTGTGGTTAACAATTTCCTCCACCCAGAGATACAAATGGCAAAAGCAGACTGATAAATGGCTCTGAAGATCCAGCAGCTTGTGTTCCCTGCCAGCCACCATCTCCAAGGCAATGCTTCTCTGTTCCAAAAGAGACCCATGATGGAGACAGCCATCACCAAGGGCTCCACTCCCCACCAGCGAGCAAAGGTCACATAAATCCACAGGCCCCACCGTGTCCAACCCCGAGGTCCTTGCAAGCTCCTGGCATCACAAATTCATGCTCCATTTGCCTGCCAAAGGGCTGAGAGGGCTAAATTTCAGGTCCATTAAGGAAAAGGGATGAAGCTGTTCACGGAGGTGTTTTACTGTGACAGAACATACTTCAGATGGGTGTTTTAGCCATGTTAGGTCTCAGGAAGGACACGTGGCCCTGACGTGATGGTGGGGCCTCGGGGGTTTTCTGCACTAGAATCTCCTGATTCTGCACTACCAGCCCTTCTTTCCAGGGACCCACAAAACCCTCAGCAGATCTTGAGGCTTTGAGCGCCACAGGTACCAGGGCAGCCCAAGACAGAGCTTCTGGGGTGGCTTCAGGGACCATCAGGGAAGGGATGGTTCCACCCAGGCAGGGTGCTCCGTGGGGACACTCACTGGGTCACTGCCCTTTTGGCTTTAGCCCGGCTGATATTCCCGGCTGCTGATTCATGTTCTTTCCCTCACCTCCTCTAAATAACTCGTACGCGATGCCGAGACACCCCATTGACTTCTTGCAGTTCCCAGACATTGATGTAGCATTTAAACCAAGATGCCTCCAAATACAGTGACAGAATTGTGAACATGATGGAAAGGTCAGCCTCTTATTAAGGCTACAGATGAACGGTTAAATTCTTCCTCGCGCCGGCCTCACCCGCCTCAGCCCCATGAGCAAGATTTTCTCAAGTTTCCCAACCTCGCACAAGTTGGAGTTACCAACTTTCTAGCCCTTAATCTTGTAAATGGCTTTTGGCCTCTCATCACCAAGTGAGAATTAGCAATCTTTTTTCCAAACCTTCATCCCACAGCAGCCACCAAGGGCCCAGGTGCCAGGAAAGATGAAGTTCAGCTCCCCCTCAACGCGGCACATTTTCAGCTGCTCCATCCTATCCCTTTCCCACCTCCCCGTTCGCGCCTGCTCTAGAGGGGGCTCTTGCTCCCAGTCCCTCCTGGTGATAAAATGTTTATCATGCAAAAATTATGCGAGGGAGACTACGCCGTATACATTTGATATCGCCCTTGAGCGCTCCCAGGCATCATTAAAAGGGCTGCTGCCGCTCAGGCCTCTCGTGTCGGTGGGTTTCTGCGAGAAGGGGCAGAATTTAAAACGCTGGTGCCCACCTGGATGGGAGCGGGGCAGCCACCAGCCACCTCGGGATTTTTTTTTTGAATTAACAACCTTGTGGGGAAGGAAAGCTCCTTCCCAAAGCCGGGGCTCAGACGGAGCGTGTCGTGTCTGACGTGAAGAGTCAGTCAGGCGCCCGCGCCGCTCTCTCCTGCATTAAAACACACACCACACAGCACTGCCCTCTCCATTCCACGGGATAAACCCCAGAGACAACGCCAACGGCTTTAATTGCTTCTCTCTTCCTAACTGCATCCTCCAGAATAAAGGAGGTGGCAAGAAATCATTCATCCCAAATCATTTCCTTTTGTGTTTCACCGCTATTTATTGGACTAATGACACAGGATCTCTTAAACAGAGGCACTAACGATGCCAGGAAGAATCCACCCGACCAAATCTCACCCTCCTCCTCCTCCTCCCAAACTCCACCAATTACTCCTTTCTGTACAAAACACGTGCAAGAATTAAAACCACATACCTGACAAACGCCTGCTCTGGGGTGGAACACACGAAATAAAACAACTCTCCCACCCGACGCCTCAAGAAGCCAAACCAGGGGCCAGTATTTCCCGCCGCGGTGGGGAAGCTGAGCCCAGCCCTGGCTTGCTTTGGGCTGATGTTTTGTAAGGAGGGGCAGAAAAAGGAGTAAAAACCCCATCCTGGCAGCCACGTGGCCTCCATCCAGCCGATGGCACAGCACACACTGTACAGCAAGTACACGGGTGGATTCAGCTCCTCTGAGCCCATCCAGAGCTTCACCCCATCCCACCGACTGCCTCACAGGGAGCTCACACCATAAAATAGTACAGAAATTTAAAAAAAACAAAAAAACAAAACACAGATCCCACTTCAACCGCCAGATTCACCCAATTCACCCACAGGCAGACACTCTGGGGACTTATTCACTTAAAGGGTCAAGATTCAGTTAAACCATGAGAGGTTTTACAGACTCTGTGGCTTCTCAGGTCAGCGGTGACGGCACCAGCTCTCCCAGGGACAGCACAGGAGACCTGGGCTAACGTGAAATAAAAAGATTTGAAGGAACCCACACCTCGGCTGCTCCCCCCGAGCGGCTCCAATTTGCTCTAATTACCAGCGCCTCCAGCAGCCCCCGCACTGCGAGGCCGGGAGACGGCGGTGCCCGGGACCGCAGGGGTGGCTGGGCAGGAATTAATGCAGCTTCACAGGACAGAGCCACAGAAGCAGAATACCATTACTCTCTCGCTCTGTGACTGTGGTCACAACAAAATACCCACAAATACGGAATAAAAAAGAAAATAATAGGGATTTCTGGAAAAAGGGCTGGGTGAGAGATTACATCCATGAGCCCTTTTGGTGGCCACACAGCTCCTTGAGCACCACTCGGAGCAAGGACCATCCCAGGCCGTACCTCCCAGACATGTTGTGCTTTTCCCTAAAAATCACACCATCACACTGTAATTTTCTCTTTGTAAGAGCAGTTCTGGCCAACAGGCAGAAGAGGTACCCACACTAAACACTCTCCTCGGGAAGTGGAGAGAAATCAGGACTAAATAGGGGTCTGCTGCTGGGCAGATATTTCATTGATATCAGGAAAAATTACATAAAGCCACAAACTTTTTCCATGATCCAAGGGGAAGAGCATCACCACCACACACCACCCTGAGCCCTCCACCCCCCAAAGCACATGAAGATATTCGAGCGCTTCTGGTTTTGCTGCATTTGCTCCATTTTCCCCCCACCTGCTGGCTGGGTTCAGTGCCTCACTCAGCTCTTGTGGAAACTATTTCCACCCCCACGGGTGATGCCCCCCACACCCGAGCTCACTCCCGACCAGGATCCCACTTCCCAGCCACCCAGAGCCACCCCATGACCTCCCTGACTGCTGAGCCTATCAGAAGTCTGCAAATAGCCTGCAATCACCCCAAACCAGCACTGCCCAGTATATCCTGCACATTTGACACCCTGTTCTACAAAGTAGGAGCTGAAAATTAAATTTTGCTCACATTTGGGGTTTGGGTGAAGGCTCGGGGTGCAGCCTCCCTGCTCCCCCAGCTGAAACCCTTCCTGGCAACTGAGAGCAAAGTCCTTTCTCCGTCACCAAATTCACCCCGGATGGTTTTCCATCAGCTGAAATGGCTCCTGGTTGTATCCAGATGAGCAGGAACCTGGGTGCTGTTTTATTCAGGACCCTGGCACGCCTGAAACCGTGGCTGATGGCCGATGGAAACAAGATTTATGTGATTGCTTTGTGTCCCGGGGTCAGCCGTCGTTCCCGAGCCCGGTGGCTGCTCTCCCTCAAATCAATTAATCGAGTGGGGAGGGGGACCAGAGGGAGAAGCAGACACTTCGTTGGGGGGGGGGGCAGGAGGAAGAGAAGCACCGAGAACCCAGCAGCACTTCAGAGAGATCAAACCACCAAACCCACAGGACTCCGGGGAAGTGTTTATCTAGAGATCTGGCATCAAGGCTGCCTTTCCCTCCAATTTCTAAATTATCCCTCATGGAATATACTAAAGCTGAAATGACCCACCCAGTACAACCCAGATATGCAGCCAGGTCTTCAATGGGGGAGATTGAGCCGTTTTCTCCTCAGCAGAGGTCCTTTGAGTAAAGGCTTATTTACAGCCAGTAATATTCAGGAGCAGGACACGATTTTGTGCCCTAACTTTGCATATACATTTTGGCAAGGCTTAAAAATACTTTTCTGGAGCACTCAGGTGTTGGCTCTGCTCCGGGGCACCCCCAAGAGGAACCTGGAGGGAGGGGGGGGGCGCTTCCCTTTCAGTTCCAGGAACCCAATTCGGAAGGGCTTCGGTATTAAAAGATCCCTCTGTCTCCTTCCCTCACTCTCCAGGCTCCTTTGTTCTGCTGCAAAGGGCTTTTGTTTTGCTTTCAGAAAGGAAGAGAAAGCAAAAAGGCCTTACCCCTTACCTGGCTCAGGTGCGTGGCTTTACAGGGGACTGGAAAATATCAGCTGAGGGCAGGGAGGAAAGTAGTCATTGAAAATTCAGTCGCAGCCCAAAGAGGCCAGGGCAGGGCTGGAGGAGTCTGCGGCTTTAACTCTCCCCCTCCTCGTTGCCCACATGGCTCCTGGGGCTCCTGACCGAAACCGTGGGGGAGTTCATGGCCCCCGTGAATTAAAGACTGTTCTGCTTTCCTGCTCAAATCTTTATGCCCAAGATCCCTTTCCTGCTCTTTTGGAACCCAGTCCCTGACAGGTCTCTCACCCCCTGCCCAACACACAGAGCGGTGACTGCACCGGTTCTTCCTTTGGCCGGGGATTTGTCAGCCCCCCCCAAACCCCCCAGGTACCAACTCAGGGGTCTCCCCCACTGGTCTCCTGCAGATTTCTCTCACTCACACCCGTGAACTCCCCTCTGCTCTCCCAAGGTGTGCTTTTCCCTCCCCAACTACTCAGTACCAGTGACTCCAGGCTCCGTTTTCATCCTCACAGAAATCAGTTTCCTAACAACTCGTACTGAGGCTTCCCAGAGCACAGGTACAAGCCCAGCACTTTAGAAACCACTCCAAAATTATCCTATATGTTAATTTCCACAACTGTTACTAATTCCTTTGAATCACTTATGGATCCAGCTGCCAAAGGTCAGCCAGGCTCCTCAGGTAAACACTGTTTCTATGCCAAAGCTGCTAGAAAAATAAAAGAAAATTTTAAAAAATCTACTGAGAACAAAAGCTCTTCTCTTGAGGTAGAGGACAGGAATTGTCAAACCCCTTTGCCTTAAATTATTAATTAGTAGCCAGTTCAAATAAAAAGAAAACCGTAACCCTCAGCCCCCCTTCTCCCCCCACCGCACACACACTTTGGAATTAATTTTTCACACACGACAAATATGATCCCTCCCTGAAATCAGCGACTGAGGCTGGAGCATCACCAGAAAAAGGAAAATCGGCCCCTGCGTGGAGACAAAGGAGGGAAAAAGCTTCCTGCAAACACACACCTATTACCCAGAGAAAGGATCTGAACAGCGTGGCCACAAGGCCAGAGCTGGGCTGGCCCACCTTGACATGATGGCTGGTGACTGAGGCTGGTGGACAAGCAGTGGCCACAGGCAGGAGAAGCAAGTCCGAGCCCAAAGCTTGCCCTGAACCCCCCAGGGGAGTTGACAGGGGCTGGCTGGGAAGGGGACTGAGTTTGGGTGGACTTAATGCCATGAGAGACCCAGACACTGCTCAAATTCCCAGCAAGGGGAACCCCACACTGTCCAGGGAACCCTCCTCCTTGCCCCACACCCCCTGGGGAACCCTCCTCCTCCTCCCCCACCCCAGGAAAATCAAAGACTTTGGCTCCTGGACTCTTCAGCTGCTTAAATCAGTGTTTCTTCCTCTCAGCTGCTGTCGGGCTGTGGAAGCGATGCAATATTTCACATTATGCAGGGACTGGCGGAATCAGAACTGTCCAGTTGGACAACTGAAACGCGACTAAAAATGCCACAAACCCCAACAGGTTATACCATGTCACACAGAGAGTGACAACAAGCTGTCAAGCGACAGCAGCAGCCTGGAAAGGAGTATAGCAAAAGCAATTAACCCCTCTCCTAATTGATAACTTCAGAATCGATAGCGCTGTTTATTGGCATTTGACGAGATCACGTTCACACGCATCTTACCTTTCATATTGTGCTTTTTAGACATCTCAGCGGGTTTGCTTTGGCCTCCAGCTGTACGGGAGAGGGGGGGGGGGAAAAGGCCGGTCCTCGCCCTTGAGCGGTGCAGCTGGAATTCCCAGCCGGCGGGGAGGGACACCGGGAGCGGCAGAGCGCGGGGCCGGGCTGGCAAAATCCCAGCTGCAAGGGCAACCGGGGTCTGGAGTTGTCAGGAATCCGCTGACAGACCCAGGGGTTGAGGGGGGGATTGGAATCGGCAGCTCCTTGTCACGGCTGCAGCCGCCGGTATCAGCCTTCTCGGGTTCTGAAAGAGAAAGAAAAAGAAAGAAAATCACTGCTGTACCAACCAAGGCACAGCCCGAGCCCCTCAGCCTGTCAGAGACCTCTTGCTGGTGTGTTTTAAGAGTAAAATTCCTGTTTTGTTTAAAGCTGGAATAAAAAGCAACCTTAGATATAAAGCAGCAAGATCCCTCCAGACTCGGTACAGCTTTGAGAGGCTTCACTCAAAGCTACTCTAAGACACCGTCCCTTCCGCGGGCGGGTGGAAGAACCACAGAGGTTCAGAACCCACAATAAAAAAGAATAGCATTTACACAAATGCCAGCATTTAGGGCCATAAGAGCCATCAGAGCGGCTCGAGAGGGTGGTGGGTGACACTACTTGTGAGTGCACATCACATGTCGGTGCAACCGGCGTCCCAGGGAAGGCAAAATTCACTTTTCAGGCAGATGAATTTTTTAATGGCTTATTTCAGCAGAGCCCGGGCAGACAAACCTCCCCCTGCCCCGAGGAGCAGGGGCAGCTCTGGGGGCCTCACATCCCTGCGTTCTCCCGGTTTACGGAGCCGGGGCGGCAGCTCCACACCAGGCAGGGTGACAGGTTAAACAAAGAGCAGCCGGAGACACAAGGTGAGGGAACAAAGGGTACCTCTCTGCCACCTCAAAACCCGGGGGGGGGAAGGTATAAAACCTTCACAATGGAGCGGGAAAACTCCCCAAAATTGCCATTTCGAGATGTAAAATGCGGGTAGAAGGAAGAGATGAAACATTTTAGTAAAACATCAGGAGACCTCGTACGTTTTAACCAAACCCACACAGCTCCTGACAGACGAACCGACGGTGCCGAGAAACACACATCTCATTTGCTCCAGAAATAATTAGAAGTTGGGCTCCCGGCCACCCCCATCACTCAGGATTATTTTTAGGGATGTGGTTTCCACGCCTGAGGAATTGAGACACGTCCCTGCAGCGCGAGGACGGCGACACAGCCCCAGAGTCTGCACGAGCCTATTTTGATTTAAAAATAGAAATTTCCTGTCATTAGACTTTTCCTCCACGGGAGTTCACAACTTATTTCTAAGCAGTGACCCTGGGAATCTAAATCCAAGACAGAGTTAACGCTCGCTCTCTGTGTGAAAAAACACTCTCCAAAGGAATTTTTTTTTTTTTACCTGGAAACAGAGTCCTGAGCAGAGGGGGTGGTTACAAACTCCTGCCTTGTCGCCTTCAGCGATCCACGTTAATCGCCTGCCTTCGTTTTGATGCCTCGAGGCACTAAATATCACCTTGTAAAAAAAACAAAAAAAACCTGTGGCGTTCGGAACTCTGCTGGAAATTAGAGAAGCCGGAGAGTTTGGCGAGGGCTGCGGCCGCCGTGCGGGGATGGGGATGAGAGCTGGAGAGAGCCGGCAGGTCGGGCTGGGATTTGATTTGCACGATTACACCCGATTTCACTTCCCGGCCCCCGGCTGCTCCGTCTGTGGAGCAGGAAACGCTCGGCAGCCTCCGGCACCTCCCGCGATTCCAAGATAACGCCGGGTTACGGAGAAGGCAAACGCTCACGCACCGACCTCTGACACCGGAGTTCGACGCCTTCTTTCCATATTGCCCAGAGACGTAAAAACAAACAGAAAGAGAAATCCCTCCCAACCCCACAGCTGTGCCATTGAGTTATCTTTATAATTTCTTTTTTTTTTTTTTTAAATAAAGACAAGTGTGCGTTAATCCTCGAGGGAGCATGAAAATACCCAGGCACTGACAAATGTGTCGCGCTGGAGAGTGCTTTACCTGAACTCCCTCAAGTTGTCTCAAACTTAACTCCCAAAAACAAAGGAACACTTAAAAAACCGCCTCGTACCGTCCCCGAAAAGCAAATAACTGGGAGAACACCTCATTCAGACAGAGTCTGGAAACAAGCTGTAAAATAACAAGTGTCTCAGGCAAAGAAGTTAAAAGGAAATGTCAAAAAGCCTGAAAAAGGCAACACTTAATCACCCCAGAAATATAGTTTTACCCACTTCAAAGGAGGAAAATAAACAGTAATTAAGTCTTGGGGGGAAAACAAACAACAGGCAGCTGGTTCTGAACTGCTCTTTGGCAAGAGAAATTCCACACACAAAAGTATTAAAATAATGGAGAGGAAACAAAACCCCACGGATGTATCTGATGGGTATCAAAGGGCAAATCTTCACTCCTTGATGATGCAATTAATATTTGGGCCAATAATGAAGAATCTAGAGCCAAGGAGTCGGGAGCAGCTCCAGCTTGTGCTGAAATCAGGGTTTGGGCCTTTGGTCTGGAAATTTCAACACAACAATTAGCCAGGAACCTTAATGAGAGCAGCACAAGGGGGACTGTAAAACCACACAAGTGGTTTTTTAAAACCCCAAGTGGAAATTTCAAGGCTGGTAAAACAGCAAAGGTTAACACAAGCTCAAATAAACTCCTTTCAGGCAGTGAGTTCCTTCAGATAAGGGCAGTATTAGGCTTACACAGTGCACTCCACGAGGCTACGGAAAGAGTAAAGCATCAGCACAGAAAAACTAGAAAAATAATCTACCTGCAAGATTAAAATGAAATAATGTAGTTTTACTGGAATCACCGGGGAGAAACCCAACTCCCTCCTGGTACAGCCGGAGCCACCAAACTCCTCCCACAGCCACCAGCGTTCAGCTGCCGCCACAAAACTTTTCCAAATCTCACTGGAAACGCACATTATTGTTTAAATGCCCCAAATATCAGCATGTTCCAATTAACTGGGAAAGAAGGAAAACATTCATAATTCTACAGGTGGTGAGTCCAAAAAAGAAACAAGTCCTAAATCTATTCTGGCTCTGTCTGGAGGGATTATTTGGGCAAACTTTGGGAACTCGTTAGCTCCCCATTTGAAAGGAAAGATGAGAAACGGTGGGAAATTTGTCTGGATATTTTTATTATTATTAGTCTACGGAAGGTGCTTTTGTTGAGAAACCTGGAGAATCGATAAATCTGCTTCTCGGGAGGGATTTGGCCAGGGTTGCTCGGGGCCAGCAGCACCGGGGGCACTGTAATTCCCCCCGTACGGTAGCATCTGGCTAATTGGCTTTTGAGTTAAGTAGTGCCTTACCCGAGCTATTCTAATCTCGTTGATCGAGCACGTCAGAGGCGTCTCCGTGAGGCCACACGAGATCGTTTCAGAAGAAATTGTCCTGTTTGTAATTTATAATCATTCTCAAATAAAAAGCCATTTTCCAAGACTCCGGCACCTCCCAGGAGCAGGGCGTTTGCCCACAGCACAGGACCCCCCCTCTGTGACGCACTCGGGCAAGAAGAGTATGAGCTCTGTTTTGCAGCGTATCCCCCAGCAAAAAAACCCAACATTTATAGTAGAAATTGGGGAATGTGTTACCTGTTGGGGAGCCCAGAGTGGGGTTAACACAGACACTACCCCTAGCTCCCAGCACAGCCTGGTTTCCCCAAATCACCGAGGAGCCAAAACCCTGAGATTTGGGTGGAATTTCGGCAAATACCTGGCAACTCACAGCAGAGTAAAACAAGCCCCTTCATCTCCCCCCTTCAACACCCACCTCAGCCATTTTTTTTTCAAAGAAATAACTTTTGTGCCCTGGAAGAGCCCATGGAATACATCAGGCCAAGGTTTTAATCAAAGCCAAGCGGTTTAATCACCCGGCATCCAAAAGGAAGGAAGTGCAGCAAAACCCACTGCAACCGTCAGTCGGGTTTTGTATCTGTTTTATTTTGGGGTTTTTCCCCTCAAAGGGAGACAATCAGTTTTCAGAAGCTCCTTGCACCCACTAACAGCAGGAGGAGCAAGAAGGTCCAGCGCCAAATCCCCACCGGCACAAAACAGCAGCTTCTCTTCCCACCCGACAAATCCTTCCGTGGGACTGGAGGAAGGATCATAAAATTGTACAATAAAAAGAACCAGTTTAGGATTTTTAAAAATAATTAAAAAATAGTTTCTTAATATCACTCGTGAGGTTTGAAGTTGTTTNCCCAGTATTTCCTTGGGAATGAGCTGAACATTTAACCTTGGAGATAATTAGCTGTCTATATTCTGTTTAAAGCCACACGTTTATTGTTCTTTCACCAGCTGCATTATGCAGAGCACGACTGGGCATTAGCTATTCTCAAACATCCACCTCTGTTAAGCTGATTGTGGATTGTTCTGCAGCATGAGGAAGTAAAACGACGTATTTCAGGTGACAAAACATCCCTGTCTCTATTGGGATGACGCTATAAAACCTCACCCCAAGTGGGTACAAACACTTAAATGCGATAAAAGAGCAGATGCCCAGGGCCTGTCCTGCAGGATTCCTGGTCAGATGCTGTTTCCCACGCTCACTCCCCAGATAACCGGGTGCCAGGACTCGACAGTGGGATTTCTGAGGCTTTTTCTGCTGTGATTTTGCAGGAGGAAAACATCAGGACACCAAGTTCGCCTTTCCCCAGTCAAAGATCTCTCTGCATTTTGTCTTCTGGTCCCCTCCCCAGCCTGGAAGGCAGCGGCTGCAACACTTTCCCACCCGGATGTGGGTCTCAAGGAATTTTGCAAGGACTGCTACTATTTTTAAATTGCATTTGCCAGCATTGGGATCTAGAAGAGTCTCAGTGACTTGCCAAGAATCGTTTTGTATTTAAGGGAATAAATTTAGATTAAATTTTACTTTTTATCCAAGTATCTAAAAATCGGAAGCTGTTGAAAAGAAGGAAGGAAAAAATAACAGCAAATACAGCAGAATGTGCCCCCTTCCACTGCCCCAGTTTCAATGGGAGGGAATGGCATTACGGGAGTTCTGCCAGAAACCTTTCCCTCTTCCTCAGCTTTGTCTTTGATTGTAGCTCATCTCCAGGTCTGACATCCCAAGAGCAAGTTCGAAAATACCATTAAAAATGAACCCTCTCTTTTAATTGCCAGATGTATTATTTTTTTAAAAATGCTGTACCTGTATCTCCCCCTTCAGATAGAGTCACCTTTAGAGCTCCTTTATCCCAAATCCAACAAGAACCTTCTGCTTCAGGGCTGCATGGCTCAAAATAAAACATAAAAATATTTAAATGGCCCTTGAACAGTAAGCTACAATTTAAAAACAAAACCAAAAAGCCTTCTGCATGAGACAATTCCTACAAGAGGAGCTCAGTCTGGTGAAGCTGAGATGACAGTAACCTCTGCTGACATCGCCACGGCTACGTGATATATAGGGCTGAAGTCAGACACAACTTTCATGAAGACCACGTCAGGAGGCGCACACAAACTACGTTATTAACCCAGTACTGCAATAAAGGAAATAAACACTGAGGCCCCAAGCACCGAGAGCGATGCCCTGTGACAGCCGGGGAGCGATAAGGACCTGAGCAATGGAGAGCTGAGGAGCTCTCACACCAAACACTGCCCCTCTCCTCCTCCAGATCCCCAAATCACCTATATTTGGGCCTGTTTTCCAGCTGGATGGTATTGGGGGACTCCCTGTTTTGTGTGAGCAGGTCCTGCTTAGAAAGCACAAAGGCACAGAGCCAAACAGGATGGCAAAACGCTTCATACCCTCCACCTGCAACTTCCAAGGTGAAAGGCCTCAAGATCTACAACAGCTCCAAAGAGAGACATGGCAGCCAGAGCTCCTCAATGGAAGCATCCAATGGGAAAGGATATTGAAAAGTAATTATAAAAGGCTGAAAGTGATAGAAATAGCTGCCAGGCTCTGGCAGGACACTAGAAGCAGAACCCACAGGTAGTTGAAAGGCATCTCAAGTTCCTTGGATAGCAACCTGCTTTGCAAGAGAATGGCTAGGACTGTCACCCCTCTGCAGAGATTGATCATTACACCCTAGGAGAATGATTACACCAGGGCAACCATTAAGGCACCCTCAGAAAGAAAACTCACACCCCTCATGGGATTTTTCTCCCCTCTCCAAACTAAACAAAACCCTATTCTTCGCCTTCTTTCCCCTGGCACCACAGTGGAGGGCTTGTCTCAGCAGGGAAGGAGGCTTCATAACTTCTCTGCAACAGCTCCCTCTGCGGATACATTAAGGCCTCTTTCTGCTCGCTCAAGAAGCTCATCATCAAGCACAAAACGAGACCAGCACCAAGGAGCACCCACGGGGGAACAGAGCAGGGACCAGGCACTGGAAGCCACCTCTCAACTTATTGCTGGGTGGCTTCCTCGTGGAGAAAACTCTGTGGGCCTGGGGGGAAGTCAAGCTTTAGGTGTGCTAGAGACCACAGCAGAGGAACGGAGGGAAAATAACATTTCTCTCTTTGCCACTCAGCCTGCTTCTCACCACCCTCATTAGTTAATTATTTGTGTTAGGGTAACAACTAAAGGCCACAGAGCACGATCTCCAAGCGCAAAGGATTCCTGCCCCTGGCCTTCAGGAGACGGGTGGGTACAGGAGGAGACACACAGCAGAGGCTGGGATGAAGGACGGCGGGTGGAAGCAATGGCTGAACAGGGCTGGCTGCGCGTCCCGGCTGCAGCATAAATAATGTATTAACGCTCCCGATCGTCAGTTCCCTGTCACTCACACCAACCCTGCTCGCCCCAGTGGCCCTGACTCAGCGCTGGCCACCCCCACTGCTTTTACCCCATCCAAACCCCACTGCTTCGACC
>VXBJ01006310.1:75514-102510 GCA_013400055.1 Nycticryphes semicollaris | reverse complement strand
GGGAAGTGGTCATGACACCAAGCTGGTCAGCATTCAAGGAGCATCTGGACAACGTTCTCAGTCATAAGGTTTAATTTGAGGTCGTCCTGTGAGGAGCAGAGAGTTGTACTTGGTGATCCTTATGGTTCCTTCCTGAATTGAGATCGGATAATGTGTTGAGGGTTGAAATAGGCTGGGAAATTTCATGGTAACCCGAGCCCCAGGGAGGCAGAATGCTTCCCCCAACATCAGGTCTGGTGGGCAGAGCAGAGGAGCAGTGCATGAATTCTTATTCTGCTTTGCTTTGGGGTGTAGTTCTGGCTCTACCTGCCCAGCTCCCTTAGCTGAGCCCACAAGTGTTCCCATTTTTAACCTTAATATTCTCTCCACCACCCCGAAGCGGAGCAAGAGACTGAGCAGCAGTGTGATGCTGAGGTGGTACTGTCCCACTGTCCCTTTGTTTTGCCGAGATCAGCTGCATGAAGGCAACTCAGCAAATAAAAAAACCCCAAAACCTCAAAAAGATGGGCAAGGAGCTCTATTTGAGGGCTTTTGAAGTCAACAAAAGCCACCGGTCTGTGCCAGAGCCAGACAGCTTTTGGGCGGGCTGTGCGGGACACGTGGGCCAAACCACCCCCCCACACCCCTCCCCGGGTAACAGAAGCCTCTCAGGAGCACAGCAATGGGTTGCTGGGCACTTAGAAAGCGCAAGAAGGTGCAGGGAAGAACCCAAAGCTCTGTCAGCAAGTGCGTTGCCCAAAGAGATGGAGCTCATGGTTACAGCTCGGCAGAAGGCTGTTAAAAACAACGGCGGGTCCCCAAAGAGAGGCCACACACAAACGTGCAGGTAACCAGACTGGCTGTGGTGAGTGTCCCCAAAGAGAGGCCACACACAAACGTGCAGGTAACCAGACTGGCTGTGGTGAGTGCTGGAGACTGGCACCTGCAACGGAGGGTGGCAGAGACAACGCCTGTGTTAGGTGTGAGCAATGATCTCTTTAACACAGTGGCTGAACTGAAGAAAGAAGTGAGAAGACTAAGGTCTGTAAGGGAACCTGGGGAAGATGAGGAAAGGGCAGAACAAAGTAGAGGTGGTAGAACATGCTGGGCTTGGGAAAGGTCCCAGTGTACAAGCGTGCAGCAGGACAGAAATACCCCTGAAAAGGGAAGGGTTAAGAATATTCCAAACTTCCTAAGCTGGCAGCACCACAGACACAGGCTCTGTAGGAGTTTCATCTCCCCTGCATACCCTTCCCCCCCCAAGAACTACTTACGGACTTCAGTAATCCCTCACAGCTCCACAGGACTCGTGCCGATGGCAGACTCTTCTCTCAGGAGTAAGCCTTGGAAGGCTCTGGCTGGGTTTGTACTGAGGCAAGACAAAATCTGGGTCACAGAGTAACATCCCCATTTTTCAAATTACAAATGAAACTAAGTACCAGAGCTTGGGTCTCACTGTTCTTTCCCCAGGGAAACTCCATACGTTCTTGAATCCAGTTTCTGACTGCTGCCCAGTCTGGGATTTTCCCAGTGCCTACTGGCGACATCATAATCATCCCAGGAGCTCAAAAGCTGTTCTAGTATTTTTTCCCGGCCCGTAAGTCTCTCACCCTTCTGGGGAAGGAGAGGGGTTAACAGGAAACATCGGGCATTCATCTAGTGGCCAGCCCAGCCTCAACTTTCACAATATATCTAGCTGTAATTTTTAATCCATTTTTCCAAGTTCAGGCCTGACAGAACACAACACGGGACACACTGAAGAACGTGTTTGTGTGTCAGGGCACACCATTTGCATCCCCAGGCTCCTGCAGATAACGCTCTTGCGGTGGCAATTGCAACGTGTTTGATCAGGACACCCTGAAAGTGTTTGGACTGGAGACGTCAGTGCAAAGAGGAACCAGCTGGGCCCCATTGTGCTTTGAGGATTAAGAAACAATCTCTAGAAGACGAACCTCAGCCCAAGACTATAAAATAACCATTAACAACTACTCACAACCACGCCTGTGCGTTCCTCGATGCTGTCCGTGCAACAGGCACACGGCCAAGCTGAAGTAGGAAAAAGGCAATTGAAATACACACCTGCCAGCTAAACAGCCCCAAACCATTTCCTCGTGTGTGATTCAAGGATGGAATATTTTAATATGAAATCTGGCAGAAAAGCTTCCATACATCATAGAACACTTCCCATAGCAGACTCCTAAGCACACTTATAAGAAAATTATCTAAAAAACCAATTCTCTCACCAATGTAATTTACTGTACAGATAAATAACAAACAACTCAGGAGGCTACAACTTGTAACGGCACAGAATTTCTTCAGAAGAAACAAAATAGCATCGGAGTTGCCAGAGTTAAGTTTTTAAACTTTAACTGGACACAGTTTTAAATAGCGTTAGTACCTACCACCATACTCCCCCCAAACTTCCATGTGGTTCAGATTTAATAGTGTTACACACAAATTACTGAATATATATTAAAAAAAAAGCCAGCACATGTACGTCCATTTGAAACAGATGAAGAGAATCCTCGTGTAACATTTAGGTGCTTATTTCTCAGTGGAGAAAGCCCTTTTCATCAGTGGTGGGGGTGCTTTTCCAACATCAAACATCATTTCCAGTGGAGGATTATTAAGACAGCACCAGTCAGGAATGCGGCCTGTCTGGTTGTAATATTCTTTGGACACAGACCGGCTCCCGAGTATGTCCTGAAGTGCTCCAAAAATGGCTCCTACATTTTTGGGGAGAAAAAAAACAATAAAAAAAAAGGTTGCATTAATTTGATGTACTGGATTTCCTAACCTTTTTTTTTTTTCTTCCCTACATCAAGAATCTCTGCTATTCGTTTTCAGCTCTGTCCCCAAAACTAAAGAAATTAAAGATCTAGCCACTCTCCTCTTCAGCTAGTCCCCTTTTGCTTCCATTTATTTTCCCAGAAAGCAACTGAAAGCAAAGAATTGCCTAGTGCCTGCTGTCAGCAGAACTAACCTGGCTGACCTGCTTCTTACAACAAAGTCTCCTGGAAACTTGTCATTTTTTAAGGATTTAAACAAATCCCCTTTTGGGAATTTCCTCTCCCCACAAAGGGTACCACCCAACACCCAGAGAGTTTCCACCAGCTGTGAGAAGATTCAGACCGCAGCAGAAGAGCGGCGCTGCCAGTGAAGAGTGTGAATCGTTCTCGTTTGCCAATCCTAAAAGTAGACTCAAAAAAAGCTTAAAACTAAAATGTTACAAACATTTACATTTCAAAGCACATGGAAATAAAATCTACCTTCACAGTTAAAATTAGTTCCTCGTTCCTATCAGATGGGTTCGGCTTATTAACTGAAAGTTTGGAAAGACGTGACTTAGATGAATTGCTAGCAATGGACAGCCCTTCTCTTTCCCTAAGATCAACCAAAATCCATCACAGAGTGGCTGTGCTTGTTACTGGCACTTGGGAACAGCCCAGGGACTTAACAGCCTCCGGCTGCTCCATTGCTCACAGAGCTCCTCAGGCTGTAATTAAACGTCTTTTTTTCAATAAGCAGATCTTCCTCCACACAGGAGGTCTCTGCTCAATCACTTTATTGGTGCCACCGTATGGCACAGTCCTGTACTGCACCTGAGGACACTCATCTCCCACTCCCCTGCTGCAAATTGCACCGTCCCCAGTTTAAAGTTTCCATAACCTGCGGTGCCATTCTGCCCTCCAAATGTCCCCGAGGGAGCTTCAGTCTCCAAGATCAAATGGAAACGGCCTCCAGTTGCACCAGGGGAGGTTCAGATTGGGTATCAGGAGAAAGTTTTACACTGAAAGGGTTATCAAGCATTGGAATGGGCCACCCAGGGAAGTGGTTGAGGCACCATCCCTGGAGGTATCTAAAAGACAGGTTGACATGTGCTTAAAGACATGGTTTACTGATGGGTTTTTTATCAGGATTAGTTTGATGGTTGGACTAGGTGATCTTAAAGGTCCCTTCCAACCTAAACAATTCTATGATTCTATGATTTCTTCCAGGAGAGCATAACAATTCCCCAGATCTCCAATGCAGCTGGATTTCAAGCGCCCACCTTAGTTTTACTGTTGTTTATTTAGTACAAATCCCACTTGGAAGGTTTATTTTTCCCCACTTTGAAGGTACAAACTTCACCAAACAGCGTTTTTCATTCTTACCTCCCAGCCAGGCCACGCAGTTGGGTTTGGCAGGTGGAGTGTGAATTCTGAAGGTTTTAGTAGCCAGCGCTTCTTTGTATTTTGGTTTCTCTACCAGGTATCTGATCTCAGCCATGAGCCTGTGGAGGAATCCTGGCAACATAGCGGTGCCACCAATAACTACCAAGTTCTCTGCCAGCTGCTTCCTGGTGTCTATGGGGCACTGATGCAAACAGGCATAATAAGAAAGAAAACAGAACAAAACACTTTTAACTCAAGTTGCATGACCTGCCTGGAGGATTCTGTCACAAACACTTGCATGTCTGTTAGAAATTCAGTCTTCCTATGCCTGACAATTGTCCTTTCCTCACACTTAACATAACTGACATAATGTTTTCCATAAAAAAAATAAGGTATCAGCGACAGTAATTCTGGGAGAAGATGTGCCAGGGAGAGATGAAGCCTCTACCAGCGCTCTCACAGAGGGAAAACTTCCATATGAGATCGACTCTTCTTAGCTCCACCTGGGAGAAAGGCAACACAGAAGTCTCAGTGGCAGAAAAGGCCTTCAGCTGGATCTCGCCTCGGCATCAGATAATCCAAGCAGAAGATGCAAAGGCAAAAGAAACCCCAGCTTTGTGGATTCTGCCCCTTGCAAACAGATCTGTGCTACCCCCTTGGAAAAATTCCAGACTCCCATGATCCTCCTGTCCTGTGGAAGTAACTATTCATCACTTGTAAATTTAATATTTTGTCTTTGGCTGAGGAGTGACACAAGGTCAATGCCAGAAGCAGAAAGGTGAGGGCTCCAGGCTCACATCTTGTTTAACCTTTTTGTTTTCATAGGGAATTCCAATTGAAATGGCTGTCGTGTCATCCAAGCCTATGGTTCTCCAATAAATTCTGTCTCAAAAAACTAATTTAAATGGCATCATTAACTGCAGGAAGCCAACTTTAATTAACATTCATATACTACCATGTAATGAAATTTTCCATTTATAGTGGTTTCTAATGCATTTTTTCCCTAGATATAATAAGAAATGAAGCACTTGTATATGACAAGAAAATTTTCCATAACATATTTAATGTAGTGCCTGTAATAGAGATACCCAAATTCATTTTATTCTATCTTAGATAAACCAGCAGTCTGCAGGATGCATGAAGTCTAACCCTGAGTAAATCACCTTAAAAAAAGAAGAAACAGAATACCTGTGTCATTTCAGTTCAAGCATCAGTGCAATTCCTTTAGCAGCAAGCATTAGCTGCTCCTTCGGCGTGACGCATGTAGAGCCTCACCCCCAAATAAAAGCGAGCTCCTGTGTTACTTTTGCCAAGAAGGTGAGCTCTACCTTTCCTAGAACCTCTCTTAGACACGCTACGGGACAGCCTGGGGTAAAAAACACTGCCACAGAGCAGACAACACACGGTGACTTGCTGCCCCACAGACCTTCACCACGTGGCAGAACCCCTGGAGTCGTGCTGCTATAAAACGTTTTAAACCGATTGCGACCTGCAGTCAGAATGGTGTTACTCCTGAGTAATTGCTACCAGCAGGTTCTCCAAGGCTAGAGGCATTCAAGAAATTGTGTATAATATAAAGATACCTGAATGAGTGAATCTAAGATCAAAGTGGCAACAGATGTCTCTTCATTATCCTGTTCAAACAGTATTTCGACAACGGAGTCTCTGTTGAGAAGACAGGAAATGAGTGTTAATGAGAAGTGATGCTACATCATGAGCTAACACTGACGAGCGGCAGGGCTGGAAATAACTACGGACGTCCTGCTGACAACACATCATGGCTGCTCCTTCTGTCATACAGTCCATACGCCTGGCAGTGCCAATGGGGAGGAGACAATGCCCCGTTCGCTCCACTCAACCCATCTCATCATCATGCATTAACACTCTGTTTCTCTTTTTCCCCAATCCCTCCAATCTGTTTGCTGTGAGCTCTCTGGGGAAGCTGCACCTTCTCTTATGGGCTTGCACCGTGCCCAGCACAAAGCCTTCATTTAAGAGACATTAAAAGCGTATGTGGGTGGGTCTTTCATTAAAATTCAGTTTTAAGAGAACTCAACGTGCTTGTAGAGTTGAAAATACATCCTCCTAAAGGTAAATACTCTGCTATGCTGTTTCTCACCTGATGGGCCCAACCACATGGAGAATCTTCTCACCATCTAAAGGATAGTCCACGTCTGGAGGCGGTGAAGGACGCTAGAAATGGGAAAAAAAAAAAAGTGCACTATTTTACAGGCCAAAAAGGCTACATTCACTTCAAAAGACTAGGATAAGCTTCACTCCCCACCCACCTCAGCACTGCCATCAATGTTGAACTTGGCTGCTTGGATTTTCAGTCCACGTTGGAGATCGCTCACGAAACAAGTGCGGACTTCATAAGAGAAAAGCACAGGGCAGAAACAAACATCATCACAAACACAAAGAATAATTTTGATCAATTTAAAGAAGAACATGCACTTTAAGGCCTTGCTGGTCCACTATCAAATACATAAATAAATATATAATAGTTTCTACACTTCAGCAGAGCTCAGATACCACCCAGACCACAGGTTTAAATGACGCTGACGTCGAAACCACACTAGGACAGGCAAAATTTCTCTCAAACAAGCTACCTACGATTTAAAGACAGAGGGATGTGTCTAATCGTGCCTTTGGTTGCCACAGGGTGCCAGGGCTCATATTCTGCTGCCAAACACACCACCGCGCATCTTCCACCATGGCTTCAAATCTGACATTGCTCATTTTTCTAACAAGCAGTAATCATGCAATATTTTTCCTAGTGCAACTCTTTGGCACTCTAAGAACTCAAGAGTTCGTGGTTTGATTCTTTTTTTTCCTCCAGGTAACACTGACAGAGCACAATTTCATTTGTATTCCAACTGTTAGTGTTATTATAGACTTATTTATTGCTGCTGGGCACAAATGAGTGTCATCTTCATACATGGTCGTCACAAAGAAATAACCCTTTAATGAACAGGCAATCAGCATTTCAGCCCTAGCACAGTATATCCCGTTCCAAAACGCTGCATAAAACCCAGAACTGATCAGAAAATAGGGTTCAAGTCCAGGGATTAGAAAAAGAACTTCCATTGAACAAGCCCCAGCTGCATTTAAGTTATTTCACATTTGACTGATGGATTTCTTCCTAATTTGACCCAAGAGATATGTACTAGTTGCTGTTTTCTACAATTATGTATATTTTTATATCTGTGGCACATGAAACGTTACGTAGGAATTCATCCAAGTTCTGCCTAAAGACAGGCTAAAGCAGAAGAATTCAAGATGGCTTTGGTTTAGCTTTCAAAAAGCAAGACCACCATGAGTTCTTCCAGTAGGTAAGAAGTATGATAGACAGAAACAACAAAATACATTCCTAAATGTAAAGTCTTGCACACTTGTTATTATCATACTCCACTGCACAATTTAATAATGTAGAGTTTCACGAAGCAGAAATTTTTACCTTTGATATCCTCTACTATGTCTTCTGGGACTGAGCCTGAAATAAAACAAACATCATTTGGAAGAAAACCTTTTTAAGTAGAAAGAGAGTTTAAGAGTAACACTAAGTTTGAATTACATCTAGTAAAGTTTCACTTTGACAGCAGCTTTTAAAGATTTCTAAGGAAGAAAGAATACTACCAACAGAAAAAAGTTGTCTTGTCTCAAAACCAACTGAAAAATTACTAGAGAAATTTTACATTGGCCCTCATTCAAAACTTCTGAGTAATTTATCATCAAAATAAAATCCTTGTTTAATACTGAGAAAGGAATCATGAAAGTGCATCACAAGATGAATACTAACAGTGAATAAAATGAATTTAGTATTAATCCACCTTCCCCAGTGGGAGTTCACAGCACGTGGTAGATCAAGCAGACCTTACCCATCACAGACGGAAGGCTTTGTCCTTTGGCTAATCCTGTATCAACTGTGCACTGCTCCAACAACTGGTATTCCAGCTCCCTAAAATATTGCACATTAAGTTAGTTCTGGATAGCTATTGACTCAGGCTAATTCTCTATATCACGCTTATGGGACAGTATTTATTCCCTTCAGCTAAATTCTAAATATGAAGCGAAGCAGATCTGATTTCCACAGCTTTTAAACATAAACAAAAACCAAATGGTAGTGTCTTGAGAAATCAGATGCTGTCGCATGATTTTAAGTCATGTTCACAGGAATATTTGGTCATTAGTCAAAGATGAACTTTCGCAAATAAATCACACAACCACAGAATGCTATGGGATTGGAAGGGACCTCTGGAGATCTAGTCCAACCCCCTGCCAAAGCTCCTCCTAGAGCAGGTTGCGCAGGAACGTGTCCAGGAGGGTTTTGAACATCTCCAGAGACAGAGACTCCACCACTTCTCTGGGCAGCCTCTTCCAGGGCTCTGCCACCCTCAAAGTGAAGAAGTTCCTCCTCACGTTTCCATAGAGCTTCTTATGTGCAAGTTTGTGCCTGTTATCTCTTGTCCTGTCACTGGGCACCACTGGAAAAAAACTGGCCCCTTCCTCTTAACACCCACCCTTGAAGTATTTCTAGGTGTCAATCAGATCCCCCCTCAGCCTTCTCCAGACTAAAAAGACCCAACTCCCTCAGTCTTTCCTCATAAAAGAGATGTTCTAGGCTGTCATCAGTAATCTGGAACATGTAACTGTGAACTTACTTGTGGATAGCCTTTCCTCCCAAAGGAAGGGAGCCCCAGCAGCTCAGAATCGGAATTCCCTCATAGATCTACAGGAAGATCAGGAAATTCTCCTCTTTTTTATGCGTTTTCAGTCTGCTGGAATTAAATGCTTTCTCGCCCTCCACATTCTCTTGCATTACCTACCGGAAACACTTGCTAACTGCTTTTCTCCAAAACTGACTTCCAGTATATAAAGGCTGAAGTTATGAACCACCCCTCCCAAGTTTTGGGGAAACACAGATTTAGCACGTCAGCCGTGAGGAGATTCCACAAGCCATCGTACCTTATCATCAAAAGCCAGTCTGGCCGATCTGTTCCTAATTTTTTTTTAGCATACGTGAAGTCTATCCTAAAGATCATCTTGTCACAAGAGCCTCAACGCCGAAAATTGTGTGTACTATTAAAGGATACAGGCAGCACCAAGCTTTCTGCGTATCCGCAGTCCAGCACCATGGCAGAATTGATCCCAAGTGTCAGCAGAGACATTAGATGACTTGGAGCAAACAAAACAGAAGGTACCTACGTGGAAACCAAGAGAACAATTGACAGAAGATGAGGGAAAAAAACCCCCACAAAACACGCAACACACCGATTCTTTCCCTAAATGTCATATGAAAAGCAAAACCCAAACAACTCTATCTCGTGGTATCCATTTTTAATTTGGTTGTTAAGTTGGTGTAGTAATGAACAAAATAAACGAGGATTCTGTATTGTTACCCATGGTACGTACCAGTGACTTCTGTAATAATGAAGCTTGGCATGGGCTTGTAAGAAGAGCACATGTTAACTACAGAACTCATTTTAACTCATAGATAGGTTCCTTATTGTCACTGAAATTAAAGAAACTAAACCACAGCTACCTGAAATGTTGTTTAAAGGCTTAAAGATCTAAACAAAGGTGACAGGAACCCCATAAAAGCGTGCCTTATGGCAACACACTGTTGCACGCAACCTCACAGCAGAGGATATTTAATACACTTTCCCCAAAGCTGTGTGGAACCTCAAGTCAAAATTACACAAGAATTAATTCCTTCTCCCAGAATTCCATAAATCAAGTTTCCCAGATAGTGATAGTTCCTTTAATGGAACACCTTGAAGCATGAATCATACGGGCAATGTCAATAAACTTTGCTTTTAAGGGTGACGTTTCTGGTGCTCAGCACAGAGACACAAGTGATAATAATGACCTCGTAGTAATACACCACTCTATTCTCTTTGCACCAGAGAGTAGCCAGAGAGAATTAACTTCATTAACCAGTATGAGCTGGTTAATACAAGTTAATACAAGTTACAAAATCTCTTCATCAAAATATGACTTTCCAAGTCACGAGTTTCGACAACCAGTTTTGCATGGGAATGCTTTATCTGAGCCATATTTGTTTTCCCCTGTAAGTGGATTAAGAGGAAAAAAAAAACCAAAAAACCAACCCCCAAATCGCTCAAATCCTTCAGCCATTTCCAGTCCAAAAATTTTATCGAGAGCAGGAAAGAATTACGTGGAAGTTTAAGATTATTCATTAAACTGTGTTGTGGAAGCGCAGTGAAGAAACACTGCAGACAAACTGGTGGCACCACTTTTTATAGAAGAAAAAAAACCTTCATTCTATCTGAATTGAAGAAGTATGGATTCACCTTCCAAAACATTTTCCATTAGAACTAAGCAAGAATTAAGACCAGGCTTTTCTTCAAAAAGACCAATTCAGCAGAGAAGATAATAAATTTCAGGTATGTCTGTATCTAAATGGGCACAGCCAGAAGTGAGATCACTTGCTAAGCAAAAGATATTGACTCTGGTAGAAGTCATGAGATCTGCTGCCAGAGCACTAAAAAGTGTTTAAATATAAATTCTGGCTTCAGTTGGTGCTCAATGGGGATTCTTGGATCTGTCTGGAACAGTGAGATGTGACCTGTATTTTTGTAGAAGCCAGAGAAACTCTTCAGATCCTTGTTAACAGCTCCTGCTCTGCGGCCTCATGAAGAATCAGAATGGAACAAAACCAGTCTTTAGGCCAACCTCTAATGGTCTTCACACAACTATCAGCTTCCTTTCACCTTCTTTATACCTCCTCTCTTTCTTTTGCCATTATTTTCATTTCTTTGTCCACATCCAGTAGTGACCACAAGTAGAATTTCTACCGGCAAGTGCTACGCTGAGCACGCACCGCGGTTATGTCACACACGTACCTCGAAATGCTTGAAAAGGACCCTCGTGAGCGTGTCCCTGAAGTGCGAAGGGCACAAGACAGATTCTATGATCACAACACGGCGGTCTCTGGGATTCACCAGCAGATGTCTAAGAAAGGCAAGACGAGTAGAACAGCACTGATAAGTTTAAGCACATGTTATGAGACCTCGCCTTATCTTCATATTCCACGCCCCTCCAAAATCCTAAAAAACTGCATGTAGAAAGCATTTTCTACAGTGAAGTCTTCCCATTTATTTTAAAAAAAACCACCACTTTCCTAAAAGAAAGTTAGGAAACCAAGTTACAGAAAATAAGGTACAGAGCAAAGCTGTGGTTCTGAGTATGTTACACGTTTCTAAAATCAATACAGAGAAATGCAAAACTAGGCACGTAAAATAGTCATTAATCAGAGAATCAGAGAATGGTTTGGGTTGGAAGGGACCTTAAAGATCATTGAGTTCCAACCCCCCCTGCTAGACCAGGTTGCTCAATGGCTTGTTCAGTGTCATACAGCGTCCATAAAAGAGGAGAAATGACAATAAAGATGTCCTGATTTCAGGGGAAGAGAGTGGAATTATCCTGAGTTCAATTACAAAGCAATGACCAAGGGCAGGGGAGAAAAAATAAAC
Organism: Nycticryphes semicollaris; assembly: GCA_013400055.1. Lineage (NCBI taxonomy): Eukaryota > Metazoa > Chordata > Aves > Charadriiformes > Rostratulidae > Nycticryphes > Nycticryphes semicollaris. Next base: position 90,881 of record VXBJ01006310.1, on the reverse strand, counting down.
CCACACCAAAAGATCTGAGGCACAGAAATTAAGTAGTTGTTTCCCTGTATCGAGTGATGATTTTTACTACATAAAAATAAGGATTGGAAGAGAAAAGACTCAAGTCCAATTTTAATATTCACTAATGTTACTAAAAATACAGTAAAAAGATGTATCAGTGAGGTAAAAGTATTCCACAGGTTAAGATTCCTCCTTCCAAACCACTGCCATGTGGCTAGAAGGCGAGCTTCAGCCCCACCAAAATCAGTGCAACTCCTTAGGTAACAACTTGCCCGTCCCGTCCTTTATGAGTTCCACAGTTAAAAGGCAACTTATCAAATACTTTTTATTTCTAGAGAGCAACTGATGCTGCAGGGCGTGTAACTCTTTGTAATATAACCTGAATCTCAGCACCACTGAGTTTCTCCAGCAGGAACAAAGCCAGGCAGCCACCTGCAAAATCTTGTTTCTATCTTCTCACTCAACTAGAGAACAGCCCCCAGTCACACTTCTAACACCTCCCGACGTACTGGGAGAAGAGCTGCAGAAGGTCTGAATAACTTATATCCAAGTATCTCTTACCTGAAATACAGCATATGGATAAACTCCTTCAGATATGAATATAGCTCTTCTGTATTGATATTATACTGAACTACTTTGATGGGCTGTAAGGTAAAAATATCCACAGTCAGCTTAAATAATAGGCAGTGATTATATATATATATGATAAATTCCTGTGCAACCTGCACTAGGTGGACCTACTTGGCACGGGGGGTTGGACTAGATGATCTCCAGAGGTACCTTTCAACCCTATAGCATTCAGCGATATATATATGACAATATATTCTACCTGAACACACATTATCTGACATATATAAAAGAAATACCCACTCTTGCCTGATTTGCCCTACAACCATACCAATGCACCTCACAAATTCACCTTATAACTAAGCTCCAGAATTTATGAATAACTAACTTTTTGTAGGAGTAGCTTATCTCAACATTAGTTCTCCAAAGCTTTCATCCTCTATTGGGGAAAACAAAAAAAACAACAACAAAACCAAAACATAGCTAGGCAAAGAAATTCCTCAGTAAGTGTCCCAGATGTAAGCTGCCTGGGTACTGAGTACCAATTAACATCAGTGTTGTTATCACACTTACTTGTATCTAGTTACAATCTTTTAATAGCAGCAGTTATAAGATCGCGAAAAATAGCTTACGGTGGACAGAAAAACTTATCTGCAAATTCTTTCTATGCCATAACATACCAAACATTGTCAGGGTAAAACAGTTGAGGTCAAATAGTTTACCTTTGTGACATCGGGTTTCTTTATTTCACTAGGAATAATGCATCTTGGTCCCGTTTCTCCTGCAAAACCACACCTAAAAGGCAATGTTGAAAACCTTATTATTTGAAGTCACTATTTAACATACTGGGTCTAGGAATCATCAAAGAGTATGAGGGATGTTTCTGTGGGATGCACAGAGGTGTTTTGCATAGAGCTTTTCTATTTAGCTGTTTATCATAGAATGGTTAGAGGTGGAAGGGACCTTAAAGATCACCTAGTTCCAAGCCCCCTGCCCTCAGCAGGGACACAACTTTTTCAAACAATGTGGATCAGCAGCGTAAATGCTTTAATAATGAGAAAGATTTTATACATTTTGATTGACTCCCTCTCAGAGGGATTAACCAAGTGTTTTTTCCATTTCTGTAAAAGCCTGTCATGCTTGACTCTGATGTGACTCCTGCTTTCCACTGTGAGTTTTCTGTTTACCTGCCACCTTCCTTACTATTACATTCCCAGAGAAATACCTTCTTGTGTCCTCCATATGGGCCCACAGTTTTCGCTTCAGTTTGCACTAAACCCAGGCAAGATTAAGTTACCCTGTCCTCTTTAAATCCTATTTTCTGTGACATTTCTTTAGAAGAAACAAAAGACAAAGACTTAATGACGATAATCGTGCAGGTCCTGTGGCCTGTTTCACTACTGACCAGCACCATTCCACCGACATCTTTTTCCTATTTCCACCTTGTTTAATACTCTGAAATGTGTTCCCTTCACAAGCATCCAGAGTGATAAGTACCACACGCTCATAAGTAGTTANCAGGTCACACATGAACGTAACCAGGCGGGTTTTGAATGTCTCCAGAGAAGGAGACTCCACAACCTCTCTGGGCAGCCCCTTCCAGTGTTCCCTCACACTCACCGTGAAGAAGTTTTTTCCTCATATTTAAGTGGAACCTCTTATGTTCCAGCTTGTACCCATTGCCCCTTGTCCTATCATTGCCTGTCACTGAGAAGAGCCTGGCTCCATCCTCCTGACACTACCCCCCCGGCACAACTTTAGGCCATTTTCTCTTGTTCCATTGCATGTGACTTATGAGAAGGTACCAGCCCCTCACTCTCTACACTCTCCTTTCAGGGAGTTGTAGAGAGCATGGAGGTGTCCTCTTTCCTCTCCTCCTTTTCTCCAGCCCGAACAACCCCAGCTCCCTCAGCCACTCCTCATAAGGCTTACCCTCCAGACCCCTCACCATCTTTGTTGCTCTTTATGCAAATCCAAGTTTCATAGAAATAGAAATACAAACCCAACAACTTTCTAAACAAGCAGAGACATCCTCAGGGTTTCAAACAGCTGAATGCATCCACACAAACACAACCACAGATGTGGCCTAGCCTAAACTAAAAAGAGTGGAATGCATCTGAAGAGCTGCTTTTCCTGCAATATAATATTTCCTGTGTAAGAGCTGCCTCTCCAAACAGGCCACTAATAGCCAAGGAGCATTTCCAGAGTATTTTAACCCTGGACATGGGGCTGAAACAGCCCCCTTTCTGCCAGGGCAGTGTGCTCCTGGGAGGCAAAGTGTGTGTATGCGTAAGGGTTTCTAACATACCATGCTGTTTTGACATGGGGTGGGCTTGAGGCACGGCTACATTTTTGCCCCACGACATAAATAACTAAATACTGAGCACTTCTTCCACCCCGACTTCCACCCTCTTTTTACCCAAAACACTAAATTAAAATAATAAGGCTGTTATTGGCGGCTTCGTAAAACGCAGATCACCACAGAGCAGGGGTAATAGGGCGGAAAAATCCCCACAAAATTATTTATCCCGGCGACAGGTCAGGCCAGCCCCGCAGCCGCGACCCTGGATCCACAGAGAGAAGCCTGTCGCGACAGAAAGGGGGCAAGACGGGGCGGCGAGCACGGCGCCACTCACTTGGTGAAGGCTTCGCCCAGGTCTATCACCACAGCAGTCTTCTCCCCGCCACTACCCAGCCCCTCGTACAGCGGCATCGCGACCCCCGTTCGCCTCAACGACGGTGGAGCTGTGGGGCCTCCTTTCCTCCCCGGCGCGACGTAGCGTAGCGGGGCCTTCCCCTCTCACCGGCGCGCCGGGTTGTCCTCGGCGCCTGTCCTCACCCCCACCGGTACCGCCGCACTCCCCGCTCTCCGTCGCCACTCGTCGCCTGTTCTTCAGCAGTTACAGTATACAGAGAGCGCCTCGGTGACAGCGACGTGCTCAGAGCGACCAGGCTTTTCATCAGCTGCGTCCCGGCGGCCGGTAGGGCATCTACGAGGGAGAAGGGCGCAGTGAGGCCCCTGAGGCGGAGGCGGGCCGGGCCGGGCCGGGCCGGGCCGGGCCGGGTGCGAGGGCGGCCTGGCCCTGGTGAGGAGACCGGGTGCTGGGGCTGCTCCTGCCCAAGCGAAATGGCACCAAGAGCTGATAAAGCGTCAAGCCGCGCTGAAGGGCCCATGCTGTAGGGATGGCGTTAATTTGTACCGCGCGGCTCGTTTGTGAAGGGCCAGACATGGCCTGTCTGCGCCATCTAACCGGGCATCGAACCGTCTCTTGTGGCCTCCCCGTCTACAGAGAGGAACGACAGATGCTGTCTGACCTCTCTTCCCAAAGACAGAGCATCTTTCCAGCGAGAGGAGGGAGAGAAAGAGACTTAGGAGTTTAAAAGAAAACGAAATTGCTTCAACAAAAGTATTAATAAAACAATAAAAAAGAAATAAGACATATAAACAATATCTATAAAATGATATTAAGCTCCCAGGATGATAATGTTGCCATGGAAGGTCCCAGACTGGACTCAGAGATGGACGGGAACTGGATTCAGGAACACACAGATTGGGATCAAAGGCAGACAAACAGACAGAGTCCTCCTTGGATGCTGGTCATTGAAGCAAGGAGCTGGCCCTTTGATCCCTCAGCTGTTATACTGAATGGGATGCAGATGGGATGGAATAGCCCTCTGGTCAGTTTTGGGTCACCTCCCCTGTCTGCTCCTCCACACAGGTGTGACCCCTCCATGCTTTTCCGCTTCCAACCCTCCAACGGGGCAAATAAAGTGAGCTGACCTTGGTGGTTATAGCAATGAGCGTGAGCAAGAGCTTCTCTCTCTCAGGTCTCTTATCACCCTGGGAGCGAATAGCATCCGTACAATATGCAGTTAAATTCTGAAAGTTCAGTCAATTAGAATAGACTTAACTAAAAAGTTAAATTACTGAAAAGAAAGTTGATTCTGTTTTACCTCAAACCGAGACACTCCCAAAGCCTTTGTGAAAGCTTAAACCTGCCATGGGCCCTGTGGTGTTCCGTGCGCTGTGATGTGTAACTCGAGAGCTGTTTATGCTGAAGCTAAGTAGGTAGGTACCCTTAGGGTACGGTATCCTTCCTCTCAAACAGAAATAAAATGTCTTGGGGGTGGGGACGCAAAAAAACCCCATCTCCTCTCTGGTCCAAGGCAGGACTTTGCAAATACAGTGAGGGTAGGAATAATAAATAAACTCCAGCATGGAAACTCATGCTTTCTGGGTCACATTGTTGTAACTAGTAAAAGCGGGGCATGTGAGTGCTAAAAATCTCAATTTTAGCCATTTTCATGGAAATGTATCATTGTACCAATAGAACTGGGTTTTGCCTTCATCTATTTGTTTTTGGAACAGGGGAATTTACTGATGTTCGGACTTTGCACATCACAAAGCCACACCACAGACACTTTATGCGAAGTTTGCGAGAACATTGTATTATCACAAAGCCTCACAAAGTAACATGCTGCCGAAACAAAGATCTTAGTTTTGAAGCAAAGAAAAAGCTATGTTTGTCTGCAAGCGTGTATGTGCCCACATACTGTAATAAAAGACTGACTCAGTGTTGAGGTTTTAAGCCTGTCAAGGTTAGGAAATGTGAAGTTTTTCTAAATAATCTTCATCTCTGCATTAAAGGTAAATGCAGAGATGAGGTCAGTCACCACTTGTTTACAAGTAAGTTATTCAAAGCATCTGAAATTCACAGCCTTGCTTAGATGATATTGACATTTCTGGTCTGTAACAGCCAGGTCATGAAAGCGCTTACAGCATGAGTTTGTGAGAATGGATTCTGTAAGTACCTCAGGGTGTGGATGGAAAGACAGTTATCCAAAAACAGACTGAAGAGAGGAAAAGTACATCCCAAAAGGCAGCACGTGAAAGACTCCCAAAAATTAATAAGCCCTAGAGGCTAGCAGTCCTGTCGAATCTGCCAGTAAGAAACTCAGGGTGCCAAGAGTTTGCTGCATCTGTGCAAGGCCCCCAGCATCAGCAATGGGTTGTTTAACTCCGATTGCATCCACAAAGGCAGTGGCTTTGCTCTGCTAACAGAGACAAGAGGATTCTTTATCCACCCAATGAAACAAAGCACCCTTTGACAGACTCTGAGAACATCCACCTTGAAGCCATTGGTGCATCGGTACAATCATCTGTGGGTAAATAGCAGGGGTTGGCCTTCTAACTGCTGTTCCAGCTGGAAAACTGATAAAGAGCATGTGTGCATGGGTGAAATGTGTGATTAGTTCTCTGCTATTAATAATAACAGCTGGACTCTATTAATAGTAAGAGCTTAATCAATAACGGGTGTTCTAATGAACATTGTGCTATGTGTCTCCCTGTGACCCAATTCCCTAGCTGGGAAAAGGGAGTTTATTTAAAAGACAGCTTGACAGAGTTCTCAGTGACATGGTTTAGGGATGAGTTATTTTTTATCATAGTTAGGTTGATGGTTGGACTAGATGATCTCAAAGGTCCCGTCCAATGACAGGCCTACAAAGATGATGAAGGGAGTGGAGCATCTCCCATAGGAGGAAAGGCTGAGGGAGCTGGGTCTCTTTAGCTTGGAGAAGAGGAGACTGAGGGGTGACCTCATTAATGTGTATAAATATGTAAAGGGTGAGTGTCAGGAGGAGGGAGCCAGGCTCTTCTCAGTGACAGGCAGTGATAGGACAAGGGGCAATGGGTACAAGCTGGAACACAAGAGGTTCCACTTAAATATGAGGAAAAACTTCTTCCCAGTGAGGGTGAGGGAACACTGGAAGGGACTGCCCAGAGAGGTTGTGGAGTCTCCTTCTCTGGAGACATTCAAAACCCACATGGACGTGTTCCTGTGTGACCTGCTCTAGGTGTTCCTGCTCTGGCAGGGGGATTGGACCAGATGATCTTTCAAGGTCCCTTCCAGTCCCTGATATTCTGTGATTTAATAACAGATGTTGGCTGGTGTAATGAATATTTGGGATCACTTGAGAAAGAGATTGCTAAGCTAACGCTTATCCCACACTTAATATTCACCTCCTTTCCCCTACCAGTCTTCTCCTTCTCCTTTCCCCACGATAATCACAGCTGGAGAATCAGCTGCTCTTTAGGCGTTTTTCATGTGTGCCCAGGAATGTAACTGTGGTCCTGATCACGTCCCCATAAGATCTGTCACAGGGTATTTATATCAGCTGAGCTCAAGGGACCCATTTCTTTTCCAGGGAAGCAAGATAAATATTGGAAAAGCTATTAACTGGTGAGCTGGGTCTAGCCATTTACTCACTGCCAGACAGGCCAGCCAAAGAGCCTGAGCTGCGTATGTGCAGGAGGACAAGAGTGTTAATGAACAAGAGGATCTCCAGACTCCCTGAGCTGTGACTGCTGTAGCAGTTTGTAGATGCTGTGCTTTTCATGTGCTCTGCAGCAGCGCTGTTTGTCCCACGTCCACACTTTCTGTTTAAGATCTGTGAAGGTGGAGGTGTGTGGGAGTCGGATGATGAGTGGGAGTGACGTGAGACACCAAAAGCTGTCATTGCTACCATCTGCTCTGTTGTCTGAGCAAACCTCTGCACTAGACCAACATTGGGACAAGTGGCTCTACAAAACTGCTTTCTCATCTGCTTCTGTTGCATCCTTGTTGCCTTCCCCCTTTCTGGTCTCCCTAAAGTCACCTGGGTCACAAAGTGGGGTCAAGAGCTGAGAAGAGGAGGTCCATGTGTGTGCGGAGCTGGAGGAGCAGGAGTGCAGACTGGACGAACTGAACCAGGTGGGACATCCTGGAAGGGTTCTGTGTCTCTGGAGAACACACAAGGAATCCAGGCAGTGCAGGGGGAATGAGAGACCCCACTTGGAGTACTGCGTCCAGCTTTGGAGTCCTCAACACAAGAAGGAAGTTGGCTTGTTGGAACAGGTCCAGCAGAGGGCCACAAAAATGATCAGAGGGCTGGAGCACCTCTCCTGTGAAGACAGGCTGAGAGAGCTGGGCTTGTTCAGCCTGGAGAAGAGAAGGCTCCAGGGAGACCTTAGAGCAGCCTTCCAGTGTCTGAAGGGAGCTACAGGAGAGCTGGAGAAGGACTCTGTCAGGGAGTGTAGTGACAGGACAAGGGGTCATGGATTTAAATTGAAAGAGGGAAGATTTAGATTAGGTACCAGAAAGAAACTCTTTGCTGTGAGGGTGGTGAGACACTGGAACAGGTTGCCCAGAGAAGCTGTGGCTGCCCCAACCCTGGAGGGCTTCAAGGCCAGGCTGGATGGGGCTTTGAGCAACCTGATCTGGTGGGAGGTGTCCCTGCCCATGGCAGAGGGGTTGGAACTGGATGATCTGTAAGGTCCCTTCCAACCATTCTATGAGTCTATGAATGCAGGAAAGGTGTGAAGAAGGAGAACTCCACAGTGACTAGTTCAGGGGAGGCTCCTTGCAGAGCCTTTACATCCCTCGTAAGCCCTTATATCTCTCCTTCAGATACTATCCCACGACTCAATGTGAGCCCAGGCACTCTTCGTGCCACCCATCGCCAGCTTCCCATTCCCCAGCCTCTCCTTGGAGAGGAAAACTGAGGAACAAGACCGAGGCTCCAGTGGTGATATCAGATGCAGAAACAAGGACAGGACCAGCACATTCTGGAGGAAGAAACATTGCCAAGGCAGCAGCAGAGGATGCCCGACACATGAAAAAATAAACAAACATAAGCCTGTAGCAATTAAATGCTGCAAACAGAGTTCAAACTGCCATATGATTTTGTGTGGGTTTATGTTTTTAATGGTTTTTAAATTACATTTTGAAGGTTAGTGTTTTATGCACTTCCAGAATATGGAAATGCAGCTGAACTTTAAAGCATATGAAAACAACAATGCCAGAAATATGTTTAAATGTCATTCTCACAACAGAGCCCTACCTCTGCTGTGTTTGAGCAGTACCCCAGCGTACCAAGAATAAGAGCTTAGTTAGAATTACACCTGACTGCGCTGGGAATTATATTCAAGATGCTTTTCTCTGTTTGGGCTTTCTGTTGAGGAAACAATCCAGGAAATTCCCCCAGTTTACTGCCTGGAGTGCTGTCTGCCATCAGTGGTTCTTTCAAGGACAGCAGGAGGAAAGCCATGTGGTTACTGTGCCTGATGAGAGCATGATCTCTCTGGCCTGTGAATTTTTATTCTTTTAAATTCTGTAAAACACTCCTGAGTATCTCTGAGATCGGGGTCTTATAAGGGCATAATATAATATTGTTTTACTGCAAGTCTAAAAATTGGAGTAAAAGTTTAGCTAATACGTGATTAATTTAAAGTCTGAGTACAGTTTCCATCACCTGTTTCATCCCTAAATCTAGCCTGTTTATGATCTCTTACTGAGCCGTTTCCAACACTATGCTTATGTTTTAAATTCAACGTTTTAGGTAAAAATAATGACTTAGATATGTTTTACAAAAAACATGGGCCCTACTTGAAATAGCCTATTGCTTCCTCCTAAACATATTATCACTGGGTTAGGAAAGATCAGAGTTTACTGCTAATAACATCACAGTCCTTATAGTCCACTGGAAATCTGGTCTTGAATTGCACTGATCAATCACAGTTAACACGAGTTCTGAAATGCAAGCTGCAGCTTAAAAGTGGCTTAATTTAACGGAGCAGTTATTGATAACAGAAGCCAGAGACTTAGAAATGAGCCAGGTTTTCATAACAAAATCCATCCACGCCGTGCTGGTTTCATCAAGGAAGCTGCTTGCATAAGGTGAAAAGCGCTCGCGCTCTCCCCAACATGTAACCATTGAAGAAACAGATGGTGATGCCAACCCGTAAGAATCAGACTCTAAATACATTCAAGATAACAACATAAATGAAGATAACTATTGACAGTCTGAGGAGATGGTGGGACAATTAAGCCAACTGGTAAGGAGAAGGTAGAGGGGAGGGAAAAGCAGGATCTCCCTAACATCCTAAAAAATTATTCCTCAATTACAGGCAGTTTCTGCAACTCTTGGGAGCGGCAGTATCCTCTGACAAAGAAGGAAGAGGTTGCATAAGTTTATAAAAATACAAGACATTTACAGTAATCAATGAAAACTCTCCAACTGATACCAAATTTGTAGGACAGTTCCTTATGGCTAATGCAGTCCTTTTTTCTTTTCTTTATTTATTTTATTTTAATTCTTGGTTTTTTTTATTATTTTCAAGATCCTGTTGGTATTCAAGCCACCAGCAGCAAAAGCATCGTTGCAAACCTCATGGGGCCGCGTTGTTGTCACCGTGCGCTGGTCTGCAAGGGGCGGTGGCGAGAGCGATGCTGGTGCCTCAAGGTGGCAGCTACAGAACTATCCCGGAGGGTTAAAAGGGAACGTTTTTCATAAAGAAAACGACTTTTCTGTACGAGTCCTGAAATATGGCAGCTCTCTGTTGAATTAATCCCCGCGGTGCCCTTGCAAACATTGGAAACATAAAAGAATGTGTCCTGCAGCATAAACACTGCAGGCCCGGCTGGGTACGGCAAGGAGACGTCATGCCCAGCTAATAATCTGTTCCCTTTAATGCCGAAATGCCTGTCTGGACCCCTGCGGAGATTCGGATTTCAGCTGAATCTTATGCATATTTCAACAGCAAAGCTTTTTTTCTTTTTTTTTTTTTTTTTTTTTTTCTTGGTTATAAAATAAACAGTCTTTTGTGCCCTGCATTGGATGGCTTTGGCTGTGTACTCGCTGTTAAGCCTCCTTAATCCCTATATACAGGCTAACTGAGGCAACCTACCCTTTTTTCTTTCTCTCACAGAATCAAATAGTTGCATACTGAGGGCCAGCTTTAGACATAATAAAAGAGCAATTGCTCAGAGATCTGTTGTAGCTTCTGGAGCCCGCAGAGTGTCTCCTCAGCTTTTCCCAGCACATACATACACTTACCATCTCTCCAGAAAGAGGAAGAAAGCCCACAGCCTTTCTGCTGCTTGGGGTTCTGTTAACAGCAGCTGGACCTGGTTCTTGCTGTAGAATTTCAGCTGAATTGATTTGAATATCTCCAGTACAAAAACTAGTGTATTTCTCTGCACAGAACTATCCAAAGAGTTGTCTGTACTGCCCTAAAAATACCCCTAAAGGGGAATAATGAAAACACTGGTGGTGCCTAGATGGAGAGAATTGCTATTTCATGCCAAAACACAGTCCTCCTCCTCCCCAAGCATCCTGATATGGCATGTTACCCGCGGCAAAGACCCTGTTCGTCCCTGTTCTCAGGGTCTTTCAGCCCGTCTGTGTTAGTAGTAAAGTGTTCTACCCTCAGTGATGGCGTGGCAGTACTGAAACTGCACGCCTTTAAAACCTGTGGATTCAGGGATTTGCTTTACCCTCAAGTTTTGAGAAGCAAAAGAAAGCTGAAATTTTCAAAGTCCCGCTGGGTATTATCTGAACAACTATATTTAAGATATTCAAGAAGCTGAGGATTTAATGTCAGAACAGTGCTTAGGGTTAGGTTGCTTTGGGGTGGTGTGTCAAGTGATTTCTTTATTGTCAGCCTAATTTTGTAGTGGAGTATGTAGGACGGGGGGAAAAAATATCCAAGCGCTACAGGGAATTGACAGATGGTTCACGTTTTAGCTGAGACTCTGATGTGCATGGGGATGGCTTCCTCAGCACTTTATTTCTGGGAAAATTGTAACGTGGGGTGTAGTTTGGTATTAACTAACTGCATTGATTTAGTTAAAGGATATGAAGGAGAGCGAGGGCTGCACCTTGATTTAGTTATGGAGGTGAGCGTTGGTCCTCCTGGGCTGTATGCCCAGAGCAACTGTGACCGAATCCTATGACCTTGGGCCAGGCAGCAAAAGTCTGGTTTTACTCTGAAAAGTGACTGTGTAAAAATGGCACTTTCCTACTCAGCAGATCTGGTTGCTGCGAGCTCTCCAAGGCACATCTGCTGACTTTAGTGACTAAAATAAGTTTTTAAGGCTTTCCTGCTCTGTGAGCGCTGCAGAATCACGAGAGCTGTGAAAGCAGAAGCTGGATCCTGTGCCTCCTTGTAGGACTAATTACTATAAATCACAGCCAGGAGTGGGCTGCATCGGCATCACTTGGCCTTGCACAGCTTTTCTGTTGGTGCCAGCGGTGAGGAACAGGGAAGAAAGGAATCCAAGTTGATTGTTTTGATTGAGCTATAATTGCAGTTGGCATTTATCAGACTTGCAGTTGGAGGAAAAAGAAATCTGTTCATCTCTAAGATGATTACATTTGAAATAATTGGTTGGCCATAAACTTCCTGATACCTTTCTCAAAGTGGACTCATTTTAAACCCACTTCCTTCCTCCGTGGGGAGGGAATGCTGTTCTCACTTTCCCTGATTTAGACTCAAGGCTGCTCCATTCCAGTGACCGCCGTTTAATGGGAAGAGCGTGTCCCCTTAAACCAGAGTCTACCAGCTGATGTAAAGGTGAATTGCGTGATGGAGATGTGCACTGATTTATGTGCCCGATGTCCCCAATATTCAATTTTGGAAAGTCATCCAGCAGCGAAATTAATGGTAACTATTTTAAAATTGCCTTTATCTTCTGTGGCACGTCCTGACATACTTAGGATAGCTGCTACCATCTCATCACCGATGCCAGGAGTAGCATCGTAAGATGCAGTATTCTGGTGCCAGGATGGCAATTTTTTAGTTCATTTTATACATACAAAATGTACCTTCATGTAAATTTTTAATGGACACAGTCTCTTAATTAGGACATGTTATTTGTCCTTTTTGGTTTGTGCAATAAGGCTGCAACAGGAATGTCACCTTTTAAGAGATCCACTGCATTATATTATCAGTTATAATAATACACAGATCATATAAGAAACTCTGAAAATTATTAGGTATTGTTATTTCCATTTTAGAGAAGGGGAGATGAAGGCAGAGAGCAGTGAAGTACAGTTTTGAAAGTCATCTAACAAGTCACAGCTGGGAATGGGACATGAGTCCCTGTGCTTTTTACCAGCTACGCTACCTGCATGGAAGAATAAACCAGCTTATATCTGAATTTAATCTCTGAATTTCACCTGAGGGGGTGAGAACTCTGTGAAGGACGAGGCCAATGGAGGATTGCACTGAAATGTCTCAAGCCAAAGAATTGCAAAGAAGGGAAAGGATGTTTCTTGACTTGCTGCGAAAGGGGGGCCAGTTTTGCTTTTACCTGTGTGCTCTGTGGCGTACTGAACTGAGTTTAAAATTAGAATTTCCAATACATAAGCCATAGAAATGAATAACAAAACAGTGCTCTCTGGTGATTTTGGATTTCTGCCTCTTGCATCATGCCTCCTTCTTTCAGTCTGCAGATTATTATTATTTTTTTTGGTTGATAACGCAGAAGCCCATGGTTTTGGCAGGTTATGCGGGGTAGAGAAACTTGCACCATATGGGGAATTTGCAACTTCATACAGGGAGGAAACCCATAAATAACTGGCTATTTTGGTTACAGTGATTATCAGTGAAATATTTAACCTTGAGAGTAGATGGGGCCAATCTGGGTTCAGAGTCAGTCAATGACAAGGGGGAAGCGAAAACCTCTCCAATCTATTAAGCGCCACTTACACGTGCTTTGCATTTTAAATAACTTTGGTTAGATAGAAAAGGCTTTGAAAACAATATCCCTCATTCTGAATCCCAGGTCATATGTTAGGGGTGAATTTTGTAGCCGACATCATCGCCGACGGCTGTGATTTCTGGCGGGGAGGGGGGTGTCTCTGTTGTCCTGCCCCTCTCCCCGCACACGGATGACTGAGCGCCTTGGGAATCAATCCCTGACCCGCCACAACGTGCGGTGGAAATAAACCCTCATTGATTTCGGTTTGCTCTAAAATCTGGCTGCACCCTTAACTTCAGAGGTGGCACCTCCCCCAGGGTTGAGTCCCTTCTCTTCCCCCAGGCCCTGCTCTTCTCAGGCAGAGTCCTCTGCCAAAATGAAATGGGCAGAAAACACCTGTGGAGAGCTTTGGGTGCCTAAACTGGGAGTTAGCGGTGTTTCAAATGGCCACAAAAACACAGCTCTTATCTCTTCTTTTCCCCCGCCGCACTTTCTCCCTGAGAGGAGACAGTGAAGATTCACAGTAAACATTCTTTCTTTCCACATATTCATATTTTTCTTTAGCAAGATGTTGCAGCACTAGAGATATCGATTCATGAATAATATCCCAGATTTTATAATTCTTAGATACAAAGCCAGAAGGGACCATTCCCAACATTTTTTTTCCTGACCGTTTGCTCCGCCAAGCCTAACTCTGAAGTTCTTTCTGATGTCTTTTGCCAATGACTGTTTTTATTGCTGATACAGGCATTTTCACGCTTTATTTTCAACTTATGCAGAGGTTAGCAATACTACCCTGGAAGAAATTGCCCTGACCTACAACAAATCTGGCTTTTTTCATATTGGATGCAGAACGCTACCGGAATGAATTGGGTTGGTTCCATTTTGGTTGAAATCCAGTAGAAAACACTCTATTTCTCTAAAATTAGATAGGTAAAACATTGGGGAGAGTCTAGCAAAGAGAACAAGCCATGGATATAAACGTTACTTGCAGTAGCACAACAAACAGAAAGAAAAAAAAAAAGGAAAAGAAGAACAATTTCACAATGAGGAATATCTCAATTTTCCTTAAACAGGTTTTCACATTCATAGAGTCACAGAATGGTTTGGGTGGGAAGGGACCTTTAAAGCCCATCTAGTCCAACTGCCCTGCTGTGAGTAGGGACATCTTCAACTAGATGAGTTTGCTCAGAGCCCCATCCAACCTCACCTGGAACGTTTCCAGGGATGGGGCATCTCCCACCTCTCTGGGCAACCTGGGCCAGTGTCTCACCACTCTCAGCATAAAATACATATTTTCCTTGTATCTAGTCTGAATCTTCCCTCTTTTAGCTTGAAACCATTATCCCTTGTCCCATCAAATGGATGTTGTTTATGTAAAGAGTCCGGTGGTTGAGCAGGTTAAATCTTACTCTCATACATTAAAAAAGAAGCCCAAACAAACCCTCTCTTTCTAAATTATCTGAGAGAGATTCACTAATTTGCTTCGTGTGGCAGAGCACACTCATAGCAAAGTCAACTTTTTGACTCCTCGCTCCCTCTCCTGTATCATCCTTCTATTCCCTCCTAGCAATTCCCTCCCAAATCTCTCCTCCCCAGCCATTTTCTCCTCTGAAAGAGCCTTATTTTTGGTCTCTTCTCACCTGTCCCTGCCCAGCAGCAACACTTTGCACCTGATGCAGCACCGCTATCAATGAATCACTGCCCATATAAAATCCTGCGTGCACAGCTGAGACCTTGTGCTGCCCCTGACACCAGGCTGGAGGGAGAAGGTGAGAGGGGAACAAGCTGGTTTCTTCAGACGTGGGATGTTCTTTTTGATTTTGGAGGCAAGGTATTGGGCTTCTGAGCCCCTCTTTTGACAAAGCAGGGTGATGTGGGCTCCGGGATTTGATGGTGTAAAGGTTTTCTATTTCTGTTGTTAGGGTAGCTGTGGGGTTCCTGGTGGGAAAAAAACCCAAAAACAAACAAACAAACAAAAAAAAACAGGTGGGAGGAGGAAAATAAGAGTAAAATTGTTTGATTTCTCTCCTCCCCTGGCCAAATAAGCACTTAAAACAACCAAACTGAAGCAAACTCTTATAATACACATGTGGGATACTGTATAAGGAGTTCTCCTCCTTTGAGTATTAGGGGAAGGTGACCTCTGCAGCTGAAAACACTGGAGGAGAATCTGTAATTGATGGAAAACTACTAAGGGTGCCGCAGGCCTTGCTTTTTTTTTTTGCATCCTCTTGTGAGTAAAGGGAGGGACGCCCTGGCGGGTCGGAACCCGG
>VXBJ01006310.1:0-75288 GCA_013400055.1 Nycticryphes semicollaris | reverse complement strand
CCGAGGTGTGTGTTTGTGTGTTGTTCTACCGACGTGGAGGTGGCAGTTGGGGTGGGGAGGGGGTGACCACCTCCGTCCTGCTGCGGGCCTGGGTTGGAGGAACCCCCTGGTGGTTGTTTGCACTTAATCCCTGTGCGAGGCGGGTGGCTGTAGGGGAAGGACGCACTTCTTCGGGGGGGTCTTTAAGTTTACCTGTAAATGGGAGTAAGGATGGGAAGGGGATGGATCTGTGCCCCACAAGAGGGTGTGCTGGGTGTAATCAAGCCTTGAGCCATCCCTCCTCCCAGTCCCTGGCCAACAAGCAGCTTCTAACCAAGCTAAAAGGGCCTGAGAAAGTGTTTAATCCGGTTTTAAGCTTTCACCTGCAGAGCCTGTCTGCGTTAGGTGAGGCGCTGAAATTTCCGAGGGTTTCTTGCTGATTGGAGTCTGAATGCTACTGCTCTGCTCCCAGTCGGTCTGGAGAGAAGCATTTCCATCCTCTCGGTGTTTGAAAACTGCAAACAGCCTTCGGCCTCATTGTTAACCCTCCCACCCCCAGTCTTTTTAATCCCTCAGGAATTTGCTAGACCTCTGACTTCTGTGGTGCCGGGGACCTGGCACGGGTCAGAAGCCACAAAGAACTCTGCGGCTTTCACTTGCAAATCTGAGTAGGGATTTCCATGTCTGTGCTGTTCTGAATAAAGCAGGAGATCGCTTAGTGGTTGGGGAAATAATGTCTAAAACATGTCATGTTTCTTGCTTCTCGTAGAACTACTGTTGGAACACCAGTGCTGGAAGTGGAGGGTGATGTATTATTTATTAAGGTGCCTCACTAGGACTGGTAGGAAGCTGTCCTTACAGAATATTAATAATCTCATTTAGTTGCTTGTAAGGATGTGGCCACAAAGGTAGAGTGTCCTTCCGATACATGGTTGTGTCTACAGAGTTTTGCTCATCCAGCTTGGGCTGCGTTGGTGGCTGGTGTGGAGTCGTGTCACTGTTTGGGGTTTCGTGGTGAGCTGTAGGGGGTGACTTAAGTGGTTGAGGTCTGTTGATCCGAAGTATGTGCTGTAAGAGCATCAGCCCCACAATTCACTCGGCTGAAGCGGGCAAGGGCATGATGTAGGATGAAATGAAGGCATTTCTCAGCCTGCGTGCGAAAGTAGGAGCTGGAGCTCTGCAGTGTGAGTATTATCTGCTGGCTTTCGTGTTCGCTGCAAGTCATAAGGCTTGGCCAGTGTGTGTTAGCACTCCTGGAACACAGTGTTTAATTGCTGGCAGTTGATGGACTTGGAAGTTTTGGTGAAATCTTCACCTTAAAAGATTTGTGGCAGTTTTGTCCGTTTCCCTTGTCAATCGGCGGGTGGATTGTGGAGCCAAGCACAGCCAGGGCTGTTTAGCCAGGCAAAGCTGGTGTAATCAACCTTGTACTTGGAGGTGTGAAAAGCTGTATTCTGCGAAGGCTAGGCAGTGATTTATTTTGTTTTTTTCTGAAGTGACCCGGTAATCTCCTGTGCTCACTGCTACATGATGCATGCAGCCACTTCAGCTTCAGAGGACTAGTGTCCTTGCTGTGTGGGAGAGGGATTCTTAGAAAAGGGTTATTCATTCAAGTGAGTTAAGAGCTTGATGCTTTCTCTTCTTTCTTTTTTTTTTTTTTTTCCCCCTCCTGTTTCAACAATTTGGGGAAAAAACACAGCCAGAACTTGCTGAAGGCAGAAAACAACAGCAAAGGGGGTTCTTGGGAGTTTTCTCTATGTAAACTGTCTGGGTAAAACTCTGAAAAGCCATCCTAGGGAGTAGTTCTGTACAACTGGGACCGAGAGGACAGTATATGTCCAGAGATGATGGTCCAAGTAAGGAACAGCTATTGAACAGGAGAAATCTGGTTTGTTCTGTGCTTGTCCCCTTCAAGTCTGCCCAGTTGGAGTGACCATAACAGGCTAGGGTTCCTTCTGAGCTGACTCTTCAAATGGGTCTCTTAAATTCACAGAGGGCGTTAATGGATCAATAGCTACTGCTAATTGTGTGGAGCGAGGAAGCAGCCTGGTTCAGAAAGATCCAACTGAGTCTGCAAGACAGCTTTGGCTGGTGACCAATTTGTCTTTATTGTCCCTCAGCTTAGTGATGTGTCCACAGAAATAGGTGGTTCTTATTCTGATGGGTACCCTCTGAAGATGCCCATGTTTGGCACCTGTTTTTTAGCCTGAAAGTCCTTCCTGCTTCTTCCCAGGTGTTAAAAGAACTCAGTTATTTTTTTTCTATACTAAAGATACAGCTTCTTGGCTGCCTGCAGTTGTGCTGCCTCCGTGTCTAGGGGAACTGCAGCTCTTGGGGTCTGTTACTGAGTGCAGGGGAAGTAGCTGGGGTTGCCTCTTGCCCTCTGTGTGTGCTTCCTATTTGAAGCAAGGATTAGTTTCCCACCCGGAGCAGTCCTCCAGGGCTTTGGTTTGGAGAATGCCAGGCGGAATCTGAGGACAAGGGGTTTCTGCAGCACGAAATACTGAGTTATTCTACAGCTTCAGGCTAATAACAGGAAAAGCTTAAGCTTGGTCAGAGCAGCATGCTTCAGCTTGCTTGTGGTGCTTGGCTGAGGCTGTAGAGCAGACTGACAATAAAAATAGCCAGATGGGGAGGATGAATGTACAGCCCAATGCAGCCTGAGTAACCAACGGCCCCTGCAGCCAGCTACCTGCTAAAACCTGGGTCGCTCTTGTGTGAAGTGGAAGTGCTGCAGCAAGGTGTCAAACTCTGCTGAAGAAGATAGCCAGGTCACTGCTGTTTGTACACTGCCTAATCCAGCCTCTTGCTGAAGCTAAGTAGATCTTAAGCTCTGATTAATCTTCTTTGAAGTGTGAACTTGGGCTGTTATCCCGCAGCAAGCTCCATGCCAACGTCTCCAGCTTTCATTGAGTGTAGAGGTCTAGGTTAGCTTAGTTCTAGTTGTTGTGGATTTCCTGAGCAAATAACACCCCAACACTATTTTTTGCCCTTTATAAATCTATAACTTCAGTCAAAAGTGCTTCTTGGGAGGGGGAAACAGCAGTGTGAGGCTGCCTGAGTACCCCTGGAATGCTTGTGTCAGGCTAGTACTACCTGCCCGTGTTAGCTACTAGCCAGAAGGAGGAAAGGCTCTTAATACTTAATTTTTTTTTTAGTATTTTAATGAGTGGATCTCTAAAAGCCAGCCTTCTAGGGAGCAGCTTTCCTTCTTGTTCACTGACACTTCTGATTTTAGTAAAGATGGAGTACGCTTGTTGGGGAAGAGATTAATTTTTCAGTACTTCTGCTAACTGGCTTCTGAATGTCTTAGGCTATTTGAGAACCTAGAGCTAAAAACCTACAAATGTATATACATATGCATAATGTATATGACTGCAAGAGAAATGCTGCGGCTGTCTTTCAAGTGTGGCTGGAGTTCTGTTTAGATTTAACCACTGTTAAAAGTACTTACAGAGGCTGAAAAAAAAAAAACCCTCCTGACTTCCAGAAAAACTGTATTTTAGATCCAAACTGTTCTTTTTTCTTTTTAATAAGAACAAACCCAAACCTCTTGATGGTTTGAATATGTTTGATCTTAACTGGCCCTTGCTAAAGGGGTGTGAGGTGAACATGATTTATGTTCATCCGCACAGCAAAGCAGATGCATGTCATTGGGTACTACCAATTTAACTTGCATACTATACTCTTAGTGCTTTTTTAATTACTATGGGGCATAAAGGATTAGTCTGGGAGAGTAGCTGGATACTGTCAGGTTTTTTTTTGGAGGGGGGTAGAGATAGATGTGTGGCCACCCAACCTCTGGAGAAAGGAGATGCTAAAAATAAAGTGGGAAGTGTTTATGCTGTTGCTGCTGAACAGCTTCTTGGTGGCTTCTGTTTGTCCCTGAGCACCTGGTGCAGGTGTGGCCTGTCACAGGGAGTTATTCCAGCACCTCAAACTGCTGAGGGCCAGGGCTGCTGGGAGAGTGGAAAAAGTGTCTCAGTGTGCCATGAAGGCTTGATCAGAGAGTGGAGCCTGTGGTAGCTGACTCTGACCTCTGTCTCTCTAAACTGGAAATGCTGAGATTGTTTTCTGTGCTACAGACAACCACGCAGATCATAAGGGTCTAAAGCCAGAGAAGGCTTTCTCTCCTTGTGTGGAATAAAAAGGGTGTTTTACAACAGGAATACACATAGCTGTGTGTGACCAGACCAGATATAACATATGCTTTCCATATCAATTAAACACAACCAAAACACCAAGAAAGCTTTATTGTACAAAAGAAGACTGATGTATGTGAGCAGCTGAACGTGGAGAACCTTTGAGTGAGATGGACTAGGGACAAATGTGGTGTTACTGAGACCCCTCTCCCCACAGCAGCGGTTACCGGTTGCACAGCATCAGATGTGCGCATGAGAAGATGTGGAGGGGTGATGCACCCTTGTGTAACAAAGCAGTGCTAGGTGGTTTGCTGCTGCACTGTGTGTACAGATGGAAGTAATATTTATCTACATGCTGTTTGGGTGGGGAAATGAGGTACTGGGGTACTCATCCCGGTCCCCATGAGCAAGACTGCAGAGCGTGATCTTTCCTCTTCTTTAAAGGCCTGAGGGGTGGCTCTGACAAGCCCAACTTCTTTCCTTACTAATATTTATTAGTTCCTGTGGCTTGAAGGTAAGAACAGTTCACTTGTGAAACTGAGAACGTACCAGTCAAAGCAAGTGAACCTGTTGATGGTTGGAGGTTTCTTGCAGTAGGGCTTGACAGTGCCACTGACAAGCTGCCTCTTGGAACTGAAAGGAGGACCTTACCCCATCTGCTGCGTGATGGAGGGGTGTTTGTGTGCATGAGGCTTGTGTGACCAGCCGTCCTCCATGTGATGAGTGGGGCCTTGGATGGGATGCTGTTCTGCTGATGAGTGATGGTGCAGCAAGCCCAGGACTGAGAGGCACCTGCCCAGAGGAAGGTGGCTTGGAGCAGGTGGCTGCTGCTGTGAGATCCTCCATCTGTCTGGCAGCCTGAGCTGTGTTAGTGGAGGCAGCAGAGCCTGCCAAGAGCAGGCTGTCAGATGGTCGGATCACTGCTGGGCTACTGGTTCTGCGCTCTCTTGGAAACTCTCGAAGCACACAATGATTATACACGTGAAACTTTCTGGAAGTGCCTTCATGGTGCAGTGCAGCATAAACTCTGTGCTAATGCAGCAGTGCTGCTCTGGGTGGTAGGCTTTCTCCAGGGGGCCAAGGAGCTCATACAGGACATGACACTAATGCAGCCCTGAAGCCTTTTTGTTTTGGCTCTGGTCCTGTGTTGTGCCTTATGGACCCACCTTGTTCTCTGTGCAAGTTCTGTGGTATCTTTGTGTCAATGACAGAACAGGGCTTGCCAAAAAGGCCTGAGACTTCAGTCTGGCCCTAGCAAGCGTCGCTCCTGGACTTGGTAGAGGACAAACAGGTTGATTCTTATCATATGCTTGCAAGTCTTATGCCTGCTGGGTAGAACGCTACACTGGGGTGCAATTATGTCAAAGTCTGTCTTGGACTGCAGAACAAAATTTGATTATTTTTTTGTCTGGCATGAGACTCCAGACTGGGTAGTTTAGGAACAGTCAAATAGATGGAGGGGTCCATTGCTTCAGATATATAGGAGTGGTCTGCTCAAACTGACTATAGATTCTCATGCTTGGAACTTGTCACCCAGTTACTAAAGGCTGTGGTTTGATGAATGGTTATGGGTATGAGTAATCTTGGTTCCTTTTTCCCTCTTTAGGTCTTGTACTCTGGACTTAACAGCCTTGCAGGCTTCTGGGCACATCTCTTCTCAGCTATGAGTAGATCAATAGGATTTAACATCTGTCTGGTCACCTGCAGTATACTGCTTTTGTCCTCCAGTCCACCATGCCTTGCTTCTCAACCACTGGAGGAGAGGGACATGACAAAGGTCCAGCATGGCCCCTGGGTAGGAAATGAGGTAGAAGAAGAAAGGACAGGCATGCCAGACTTGAAAAATAACCTGGGTCCTTCTGAGCAGGCTGTCTCTGAAGAGCCATGTGAAGTGTCAGCAAAACCACCTGAGATGCCCTTAAATGAAGCTTTCACTCTGGAAGGAGAAACGCTGCCTGTGAGTCCAAGCCACGTCATACCAGGCAGCCAGGGCCTGGATGCTCACACCTCTGCTGTGGCAGTGGCTGCCACAGATGAGGAGCTTGGTCCCACAAAGTCGGAGCTGGATGGGTATGATGTGTTCAAGGCCATGCTGACCACAGCTGTGACCACGCTGAACCCTGCTCTCCAGGAGGAGTCTGTTGGTGGCCACATCAGTGAGACCACCACAGAGGGTGTTGAAGTACAGCCCAGCTCTACCATCCTCTCAGCAAACCCCCTTTCTGGGATAGCTATGGAGGAGGATATGGTAGAGAGCAGCTCACATACCTCAGCTGCACCCCAGCCCACACTGTACCCAAGCTCTCCAAGACTGGAAACAGCCAGTGACTACCCTGTCATCTCAACTCCCGAGGCTCATGGTGTGACCTCTGAGGTGGGAATGCTAAAAGCCCACACAGGGAGCCCTCTGAGGTCCCTGACTATGCAAGCATCTGTGGCTCCAAAACATCCCCTTATGGTGACTGATGCCTCCCTCCATGTGGAAGGAGGGATGGGTGCCAGAGGAGGAGAGCTGCCTGCAACAGCTGGCACTGTCACCAGCCACCCTATGGACACTGTGCCACCTCCTGACTGGGATGACACAAAAGTGGGGGACATCAGTCAAGGGGGAAGCATGTCTCATGGAGAGGTGACAGAGGACCTTGGGGCAACAGAACCATCCCAGATCCCACAGGGAGGTGTGGGGGAGGAAGAGGATGCAACAAGAGTGCTGCCATCCCCAGCATCCCCTCCACCAATTCCTGGGCTTGCTGAGGAGACCAACTACACAGCCATTGTGGAAGGGGAGGAGTTGCCAGCAGCTTCCACAGAGGGTAGTGATGCTTTCCACACTGCGAACCTGACGGGTGTAGACTCGGTTGGTATCAGCTCACTGGAAAACATAAATGCAGTCACAGCCGAGGAGAGGAAAAGCATCCCCCCATCACAGCCAGAAGCTGCTGTGGAGACACATACACAAGCTGATCTCTCTGCTACTCCAGAAAGCTCATGGAAAGGTAAAACTTGCCTTTAAGGGTAGGCTTGGGAGGGATGTGCTTCCTTCAGGGGTATAAAGTGGAGGAAGGTGTGATCACTGTACCTGCAGTGGAGGTGGGACACCCCTTCCTCCCAGGGAAGGCTATGGAGCTTTGTGGAGGGGGCAACAGCCTAAAGAGGTAATTAGCATCCATAAAGTGCTGCCTGGCCTTGGCTGTTCCTATGTACAGTGTCCCTGTGTATGGGCAGGCACAGTCTGTTTGGTGGTAGTCTGTCCTGATTGTGATGTGAAGCAACTGTATTGAGCTGCCTCTTCTGCTCCTCAGGCTGAGAGAGGGTGGCTGTGGTAGCAAACAGGAAAGCTGAGACTGGAAAGGCTGTGGCAGCTGAGCCTGGGGTGTACTTGAGTATGGAGGTCTCTGTAGAGAATCTGAGATCTGGTGCTAGTTAAAGCAAGCTGGGTTTTTTTTCTTTGACTTAGTGAAGTTGTGTGTGTGTAGCATATGGCCAAAGCAAAGGCTTCAGGTTTGGTGTTCACATAGCAGTTGAGGGGGGACAGCTGTGGCTGGTTGCAAGGCATCTCGCCTCGACTGGAGATGGGAACCTGCTTTGACTAGCCCTCTGGTATGACTCTACAGTGACCACGGAGCCCAACCTCTGACCAACTAGTTAAGCACTGATTTTTTTTTTTTTTTTTTAAGGAGGATAATGTGCTCCCAAAGTGTCCCTTCGATATGGTAAAAGCAAGGACCCAGAGGTGCTCCTTGGAATTAGCTCACTCTGAAGCCCTGCAAAACAGAGGGGGGAAATAATTCCTGGGGGGGGGTGGTTTAAATGAACTAGTATCTCCGATCACTTGACTGCCGATTGCTAGCTGTGGACACTTGTGGTCAGTGCAGATGATGCAGAGATAATGGATGGCTGTAAATGCTTCCTAAATGCAGGAATAGGTGAGCTGTAACAGTAGCTGTGGGTGACTGATGTTTTCCATGACTTTAGAAGGGTGCTCAGATCAAAAGATCTGTCTGGAGCTCTGTGTCCTTTTTAGCAAATGCTCCTGGCGTTGTCTGCCCACCTTAGAGTGGGCAGTCGGAGCCTGGCCACAGTTTCAGTGTCTGTGCCAGCTCTGTTACCAGCAGGCAGAAATCGTCTTCCTAGACAGCCTGCCACAGGCTGATGTATTTGCCTGCAGAGATGACACCTGTATTACATTTACATGCGGAGGTGACACCTTATCCCACTGACAATGTTTCTACTTGGTGTTTAAAACAGGGGGAAGTGCTAAAAATAAGTCTAGTCAGGGCTTGGGCAATGACATGTGCCTGGGCTGATGAGGAACACGAGCTGGGGTTTAGGACTTCATTTTAATTGCTGGGAATCTATAATCTTCCCTCTTAGGCTACAGAGGTAAAAGGACATCTTCCCTTTGCTGCATCCAAAAGGTCTAGCTTCAGCTGTTAAAGAAGAAAAGCTAATAGCATGCTGGTGCTGAAACCTGACTGATTAATTTCTAGGTTAATTTATAAGCACTTGACTTGTCAGCAGGTTCCCTCTCTGCTGTTTCCCAGATGTTGGGGAAACAACACTATTGATAAGACTTGTGCAACAAAAATAAACCCTTCTACAAAGCTGAAGTCTTACAGCCATGAGAGCTGGTCACTAAAAGCACCGCTCTGGCAGCCTCATTTGCTTTGAATGACATTTCACACCACAGGTCTGCAGTGCTGTGCTCCCTGGTGGATCCACTTGTCCCTAAAGGGGCAATTAAGAGAATGAGGACTGATTCTGCTGTTTTCATTCCTGTTATATGCATGTTCTCACATCTGTCTTCATGCTGCATGGCTCTCATGCTTGGCTGGACCTGCTGCTTGCTCTGTGGCTCTGGAAATGCTAATGCATGGAGTTACAGTCCTTCAGAACTGTTGCTGGCAGTTGTCCTGTGAGTTGGTACTGATGTGTGCTCTTGCTGCAGGTGCTACTCAGGAGGTGACAACACTTGCCCAGGAGGCTGATGCTGCTCTCTCAGTTGTGACGCTGATGCCTGGTGCTACCCAGGGAACAGGACCTGCAAGCCTTCTGCAGGAAAACAGTGGAGAGGATACCCAGATGACAACTGCTCCTAGTGCCACCCATGTGCTAGTGGCAACTGGTACTTCCTCTGTAGCAAACACTCCAGGTGTAGAAGGTAGGGCTCCGCTTCAGGGACTGTGGGTTCATTTCCACACACGATGAGATGGTACATCTGAGTCTGCTTGGGTAGTGAACTGTCAACATAGGACATCTGTAGTCTAAGTGACTTTTTTTCTAGCCTTCTGCAGGCTGCCTCTAGCCCTGGGCTGCCATTGCTTTCTGTCCATGCTGCCAGATCCACCATGTTGAAATATGCCAGCATATGTTTTTTGACCCAGGTAAAAATGAAGTAGAGATCTAAAAAAAACCAAACCACAAACCACTAGAGCACCCCCCAAAAAATCTCCACACCTAGTTTGGCTAGCAAGCTGACTTTTAGCTTTAGATATTTAAGACAGTTTGTATTTATGGAGGGAGAGCTCTTCTGGAGCCAAAGGCAGTCACAGATTGCTGATCTTCAGCCTAAAGAACAAACATCAGGGCAATATGAGAGCAGTGGAAGGTGGGCAGGGGGAGGAGGCTGTGTGGTGTGTATGACCCTCTTGCAAGAGTCCAGCAGTCCTTTGGGTGCAGGAGCCTGCTTTGATACTCACTTCAATTAAGGTATGGCAAGTTCTCAGGTTGACGTAGCTCCTATAAAAGTGCTTTAAGCAGTTGTGTCCTTCCAGCTGCTGCCTACTGGCTTGATGTCACTTTGGCTGGTACATGTAGCAGCCTGTCTCTGTAACAGGAGTGTGGCAAGAGTTCCCTTAACACAAAACCTGGCTTTGAGAGTGGGTGTATTTCTGTAGCATTAGGTACTGCTGTAATGAAACTGCTGCTTTTCTGGTAATTCTTATAGTTCAGGGCATCAAAAGAAAAATGTATTTGCACTGTATCCCTTAAGGTCCCTTTGTAGGGGAGAGAAGGCTCTTCTGGCAGCTTCCACTAATTTGCTTCTGGGATTTAATTAAAAGTTCAACTAATTTTTATCTTTGCAATAAACAATTAAATCTGTCAGCTCGTTCAGATACCTACCAGTGTTGGTGCTCTGATCTTGCCATGGGGTGGTGACTAGCAGTCCTCAAAGGAATGGAAGTAAAAACCTAGCTAAGTTCTCATTAAGGGGAACCTCCTGTGCTGGCTGTCTTGGAGGAGAAGCTTTTATTACAGCAGAGCCACTTTCACATCTTGAAAGAGGGAAGAGTTTAATAACTTCTTCCACTCTGAGTTAAGTTTTCGTTAAGGAATTTGTTCTTAAATGGTGGGGTTTTTAAATATTGTTGTGCCAAACTGCTGCTGGTTTGTGTCTTCTGTAGATCTCACAGATATGGTCCTGGTGACCAGTGAGAAGGCTGTTCCAGCTTCTGGTGGGTTGTCTGCTACCCAGCCTGGACAGACAGAGGAGCCATTCAGCAGAACTGTGGTCCTGGTAACTCCAACATCAGTGACATCTTCTGTCAGGAGGACAGCTCTTCCACCTGTGAGGAAGATCAGTACAGCTGTGACCTATGGACTGGACCGCCTGGAGTCAGAAGGTACCACTGATCCCCAGGCTAAGAGGCAGGCAGGTTCATGTGAAGTGACCCACTTGCCTTGACACTGAGCTCCCAAATTCTGTTTGGTGTGAAGCTATGTCCATATGTTATTGTTGCTAATAAAGTTGTTGAACAAACTGTCCCCTTTTAGGAGGTGCAGGAAGCAAGTAATGAAAGTTGTCATGGAGGATACTTGAAATTCAAGCGGCTGTGGGGGAGGGATGGGGTTTTCCATAGGAGAGAGAGCAGTGGTGTTGCTGTAGCACAGAGTGCACCTCTCACTGCTGGTGTGCATCCATTGCAGAGCCTCTGTACCTGATAACACTCATGGAGCATGTTCAGATAACTGGAGAGGCCTTGCCACCCTGTTGCTGAAATCCTCACTGCATGCAACACAGGAGGATATTCAGCATGAGATGGCTACCTCAGTGTCCAGCTGGCCGAAACCTTGCCAGAACAAGTGATGCCCTGTTTACACTCCCTGTCTGATGCTGCTGGGAGGGGAAGATGATGCATCCCCTTTGAGATGGCCTTCTGGCTTGAAGCTACTTGCTAAGGCTCCTCCAGCCTTGCCTCAACTCTGGGTTCCCTTCTCTTAAACTGCCTTAGCCCACTGCCAGCCTTGGAGCCTCTGCTCTCTGATAATCTTCAGACAGGTGAAACCTAGTGATGTAAACTCCACCTGGGCAGACACCCATAAAAAGAGGTTTAGATGAAGTGGATCCTACTTTGGAGTGAGTCTGCAGCTCAGATCTTCTGTCTGTCCAGCTCATTCATGACTTTCCTGCAGAGAATTGCTTTACTTCTGTATCCTGCTCTTTCTCCTAGTTAAACTCCTCTCTGCTTGCTCATCCATCCAGTTTTGTACTCCAGTGTCTGGACTGACACCACCTGGCAGGGATTAATCTTTCTGCCTGTTTTGCTCCCCTTCCTTTTTCTTGACCTTCTCTTGCCTTCGTATTTTACTGCAAAGGTTGGCAGCCCTCCAGGGGTGGCATGCCAGATGGTATTTTTCTTCTGATTAGAGGTGGGGTGCCATAGACAGCAGGTAATCAGCATCTTTTTCTCTGCATGAAGCAATAACTCTCATTCCTGTTAAGTTTAGAGGGCAGCAGAAGCTGGGAGCCCTCCCCACTGCAAGTGTGAGCTGCTGCAGCTCCTTCCTTTCTCAGGCTTGCTTCTGGGTTTGGAGCCTGCCATGAGTTCTCTGGGCCTCCAGCTACAGCACTTGCCTCTTGCCGGGATGAATCTTGTATCTGGCAATGCAAGGATGTGGTGCTATTGATGGGAGAGTAGCAGCAGGGGAAGAAGGGCATGGGCGTTGAGGGAGGGGGGGAAACTGATCTTTCAGGCTGGGAAATAAGGTCTCTGCTTTGTAACAGCAGTATGATTCAGAAGGCTAAACTGTTCCTGAGCCCTCTGGGATCTCCTTTAGAAGCCTGGTTTTCTGCACAGGAAGATAAGAGGGATTTCCATTTCAAGTGAGTGTTGGTTTCTCCCCATTTAATGAGACTTTCTGTATAGGCATTTAGGAAAAACATCCTTCAGTTCTGACATAGGACTGCTGTGACTTTCTTGGGTTCCTACTGAGTTCTCGCATGACCATGGCTTGTGTAATCTGCTCTTGGGTAAACTGAGCCCCTATAAGGGTAAATGTGGGCTGTAGCTAAGAACAGTTTCCCTAAATGATGATGACTCAAGGAGAAAGCTGTGGATTTCTTGGCTCGGGGGTATGGCTCTGCAGATGTCTGTCCTCTGAGGGACATGGTGCTCTCTGCTGTACTGTGTGGTTCTGACAACTGGCACAGTTTTTGTGGTCTAAATCTCTTCTGCTCAACCCAGACCTTAGTGTAGTGAGCCAGAATTTTTTTCCCAATGTTAGGGATCACCAACCCACATCTTTTAAAATGGGACAAATACCACCTGGGGATAGGTTTTCTGCCTGGGGATGCTACTGCCCCAGTTAAGCCAAAAGGAAACTTTTAAGCTGCGACTCTACATGTAGAAAAATGTTAGAGAGTAATGGCAATTAGGGGGTACTGGTGCACTGCATCCTCATGGTGAAGTGACATTTGGAAGTTTGGTTTCTGTTCCCCAAAAGTTACAGTCCCTAGTGCTTGCTCTCAGAACTCTTAGATGCTGCCAGATACAAGAAGTTTGGGAGTTCTTTCCTTTGAAGCTGTGCTGAGCTCCAGTGTAGGGTGCTCAAGCTCTTGTGGAATGCAAGGTCAGACATCACTGCTGTTGCAGGCATATGCTTGGGTTCCCTAATGAGGGATCTTGGGCCTCTGCAAGGAGGCTGTGCCTTGCTCACAGGTGGAAGAAGTGGAAGGAGCTGAGTGGGCTCAGCTGGTCTCCTCTGCATTCAGTGGGGCTTGCTCACTTGCCTCACTGTGGGCCTGGCTCATCATTAAATAGAAACCCCTGCTGTTCAGCTAGCTCTGTTTCTTGGTGACCATCTGTGCCAAACTGCCTGCAGTTAATTGCATCAATATATTCACCTACCTGGCTTGGATGCAAAACCATATTAAAATTCAAATTGCACAGACAAACATGAGTTGCTTTGAAGATGTCTCTAGATGAGCTTATCCTCCTCTGTAGTGGACTCTGGAGAGATTAGCTGGGTAATGAATACCATCCTACCTGGACTCTGTGGTGGGACTGGTTCTGCTTGCCCTTCCTAGCCAGAGAAATCCTATAAAGGGATTATAGGATATGGGGATGGGACACAGCAGAGGATGAGGCTTACTTGTCTGGGAGACCAAATTTATGTATTTCTGTTCCTGTGCCCAGAACTTGTGTCTCTCTAGCAAGCTAGACCCTGCAGCTTTCTCAGTAGGGCTCCTAGGTTCCAAGTGTATAACTTGGTTCAGCTTGTCTGCCTGGGGTCACTGCGTAAGCCTTCCAATGCATTTTGAAAAGTGGCTGTTTTGAAAGAAACTGCTGTTCTCTTGGACTGAACTCCTTTGCCATAACATCCACTGTGGCATGGGCAGAGATGGCTGCTCTCCATGAGCATTGGCAGGTGTAACTTTCCAATATGTCAACCAGCCTGCCATGTTCCTTCTTCTGCAAGATCCTTACAGTTTTTAGCTGAAACCTGGTGGCCAGAGAGCAACAGCAAGCTAGCTCTCCTTGGCTGCTGCTTAAGCAGCTCCTGTCCCTGCTCTGTATGGGATGTGATCCAGGGATGCTTTGAGGCTAAGCAGAAAGCAGGATAGTGCACTCTCTATGAGGATCTTGAAGGTCATGTCGTCCTGATGTGCTAATCCTAAACTTGCTGTTAGTACAGCACTAGCCTGCTGCCAAGGGTGATGTCTCACCCCTCACAGCCTGGATAAAAAAGATAAGGTTTTATTTTGTGCTGGTGTTTCTGGTTTGCCTATTCTGTTTCTTTTGTGTGCATCCATTCCACCCAACAAAATAATCCCCATCTGCTCTGCAACAGTGTATAAGACTTAAGGCTCGTTCCTGTTCAGTCATAGAATCATAGAATTGTCTAGGTTGGAAGGGACCTTTGAGATCACCTAGGCCAACCATCAGCCTAACTCTGATTTAAAGGAAAAAAAAAAACAAAACACAACAAAACCAAACCCTTCACTAAACCATGTTACTAAGTACTATGTCAACCCAGCTTTTAAATGCCTCCAGGTGGTGTGGTGGGTGGTGCCTCAACCACTTCCCTGGGCAGCCCATTCCAATGCTTATTAACCCTTTCTGTGTAAAAATTGTTCCTAATATCCAATCTGAACCTCCCCTGGTGCAACTTGAGACCATTTCCTCTTGTCCTATCACCTGTGACTTGGGAGAAGAGACCGCCCCCCCGCCTCTCTACAACCTCCTTTGAAGTTGCAGAGAGTGATAAGGTCTCCCTTCAGCATTCTTTTCTCTAGGCTGAACAACTCCATCTAGGTTTGTTTCAAGCTGTAATTGCTGGGGTGAGCCACTTAAATGGTTCAGCTGTCACGTAAGCTGAAGGATATTGAGGGTCCTTGGTTTTATAAAAGCAGGAGATGCTCTACCTGGTGCCAGGAACAATCAATACCTCTGAAAATGGGCAACTTGGCTTCTCTAGAAGCAGGAGATCTAGGCTGTGTAGCTCTTGAATGTGAAGTGCTTCTCATTAGTCAGGTGGGCTCTCAACCTGCAGCTGGCAGAATCCTGGTCTTTAGGGTGGAGGGGTTGGAAAGGTAGTGTCAGATGTCTGCTGCTTGGGATAGTACAGAGCCATTTCCATACTCTGCCTGCTTAGCTGGCCTGTCCTCACCTAGTGCAGCACTTGGCTGTGGAGAAACCTTTCTGTGAGGTTTGCTCTTGGTACTTGCTCTTGGGATCAGCAAATCTGGTGTCCTGTGGTCATGGGATACCTCCCTGCTGAACCTGGGCTGTGGGATGCACTGTGTTTGCTCTGTCTGCTGTGTAAAAGGCTATTCCAGGAACGGTGCCAGTATGAAGCTTGAGGCTTTCTGACCTTAATGTGCTAGTGATGTTTTAATACCTGCCTGTATCAGAGTTTAAACAGTTCCTATCATTCTTTGGTGACCTGCATACTCAAGTTTACCCTTCCAAAGAAGCTGTAGCTCTCCTAGTCCTCTTCTACCTTCTTTTCTACATCCCCTGCATCTTGTTCCTTTTGTACAGTCATCTAAGCTCTCTGTTGTACTTCAGAAACAGAGGCATGGGCTTGCCATTTTTGAGAAAATACTTCAGAACTCATAGCTACTAACGTTAATTTTATAAAGGAGCCTTTTACATTCTTATGCTTCTGAGTTATGTCACAATACCAGGAGCCTTCTCTTTTTTTTTCTTTTTTTCTTTTTTTCTTTTCTTTTTTTTTTTTTTTTGCATGTGAAAAGTAATTTTGCTGGAAATAAAGTCTCTGACTGGGATTGCTGTCTGGACCCTGACTGCATGGATTAAGACCTGCCTCATTAAATCTCTTCAACCCCATTAAAAATTTAAATGAGGTTGCAGGGGTGTAAATAAGACAGGCACTTAGCCCAGCATGGTTAACTAGCCTGATTCCATAATTCCTCGTCAGCTCTTTGGATATCAGCTAAATTGGCAAGGAACAGAAGATTTAAAACAAAGCACAAGCAAAATGAATTATTAAATGTTTTTGGTGCATACTGTTGTCTTGCTTCCAGTTTATTGCTCCCACTGAAAGGGGAACTGCTGTCCCTGTAGTGCAGGTTGACCTCCATGTTCTTCACAGTAGATGGTACTTCATCCCCAATTCTCCTCCTTTGTAGCAGAAAACTGTAAAAGAAAAAAAAAATGTAATAGGATTTTACATCAAAACAAAGCTTTCTTTTTTTCTTTTGTTTCCTGAAAGTGTTTGACTGCAGACAACCTTGCTGCTTGTTTTGTTTCATGGAATCTACTTGAGAGTTGAGGAAGAAGGGATGATCAAGACCTTAATGAGTTGGGAGCTTGTGGGTGAACAGCTAAGAGGGAGTTAGGCTAACTAAAGGCTTACTGAGAAGAGGACTGAGGCAACTCCTGTTGTGGCCAGCTGGTGTGCTGAGCTCAGCCTTGTCTGTGCTTCCCTGTGATGGGAGGCTGAATGTGATCTGGCCACCCTGCTCTACTGTGGAAGCAAAACTCAAACCACATGCTTTCTCCTGTGGTTGACTCTGCTGAATGATATGGGGTTGGAAGGGACCTCTGGAGATCATCTAGTCCACACAGAGCAGGTTGCACAGGAACGTGTCCAGGCAGGTTTTGAAAGTCTCCAGAGATGGAGACTCCACCACCTCTCTGGGCAGCCTCTTCCAGGGCTCTGCCACCCTCAAAGTAAAGACGTTCCTCCTCATGTTTAGGTGGAACTTCTTATGTACAAGTTTGTGCCCATTTCTTCTTGTCCTGTCACTGGGCACCACTGAAAAGACTGGCCCCATCCTCCTCACACCCACCCTTGAAGTATTTCTAGCTGTTGATCAGATACCCCCATTATCTTCTCCAGACTAAAAACCCCTAAGTGCCTCAGCCTTTCCTTGTGAGAGCGGTGCTCCTGGCCCCTAATTATCTTTGTAGCCCTATGATGCAATCTAGGGCTTTCTCTCTCAAACACCCTATCTGCTGTGCTTGATGGGCTCCAACAGCACCTCCTGCACGAATCTCATAATGGTTTAAAGCATCACTGTGTTGTCTTTCCCAGATGTCTGGGAAGTGGTTCACCTCTGCCCACCTCCTCTCTGGGTGCAAGCGTGCTGCACGGCTGTTTTACTCTGTTTTTTTGGGAAGGGAAGAACACTTCTCCAAGTAGACTTGTTCTTTTTGGTATTCTGGCACTGTTGTGCCTCCAGCAGGTTAGGTGACATTTGTTAGTCTTATCTACCTTGGTTCCTTTTCTGGCCGGGCTATGCTTGAATTTTTAACTGTGTCTGGCTTCTCGTTTGTCCAAAGAATTAAGAGTTCGCTTAAATCTCAGTTTAATGTTGTAACTTTCCCATGGTTTTCTTCAAGCTTAAACACAAACAACTGACACCCCCTACAGTTGCTGTTGAAAGGTAATTGGACTGTGTGGGTGCAAGTTTTTAATGAGTTTTTGTTTGTTTTTAATCGGGGGGATTAAGCAGTTCACCCTCGCAGCCCTGGGGAGGTGGATTCAGATAAGCAAGTGTGTGGCAGCTTCTCATGAAGGCTTTGCACTGAGAATTTTCATCTGCAGCTGCCGGTGGCTGGGGTCCAAGTAGGGGGATAGTGTTACTTGTGGGGCTTCTCTGGGGAGCTTTGGGCATTGGGACTGGGGCAAACCACCCTGCAACTTGGTTTAGCTCTTAAATTTCTGCTTCCTGCCCTGTGCAGGTGGGATGCTGTCCCTCTGACATGGGATGTCTTGTCTTCTGGGAAGAGTAATAAGCTTTTGCTTATTTATTTTTTTTAAATAACAAGCTGTCTTTGAACAAAGTGGGGGAGATCTCATGGCACCTTTCCCCCTGGCTGATACCAACACTTCAGGCCACATGGGTGCAAGGAGAGGCCAGCAGCATCATTCTGAACCTCTCCATGAAAACACCCTGGGGAGATGCACTACCCTCTGACAAAGGACAGTGAAGACTGCAGGAGGGTGATTGACTTAAAAAGAAGTGTTAGTAGAGTGGGCTTGCAGTTTTCTTCTGTTTTAGCACCTGATGGGACTTGAGCTCAAATCTTGGTACCCTGAAAACTGTTGCCCATACTCACAGATTCACCCCCTTCTCTATGTCACGTATGATGGATCCGTGCAGGATTTGACTGGGAAATGAAGCTTTAATCGAACGTTTTCTTAACTCTTGGGCTGTTGGTTGTTCCTTTTCCAAGCAGTGTTGGATGCTTCTGAAAAGACACTATCAAAGAACCTTTTGAAGAGAAAATGGACTTAGTATCTCTGCTGGGGCTTATTTGTTTTCGTAATTGGAAAGAAGTACTGTACCCACAGCCCTTTTCCATGTGAAAGCATTTTGCTGAGAGAAGTAAACTGTATCTGCCTTCATCTGTCTTCTGCCCTATCTATTTACAGGTGATGGTTGTTAAAATCTGGACTGATTTGAATGCCCTCACTTGATAAATCACTGTTTTTTCTCGTCTTTGTTTTTACACTGGCTAGTTCAACACCTGCATACCTCAGGTCAGAAGGAGCTGTTCTGCAGCAAACAAGGGAGCAAACTTGTTACAATCCATACTGTGTATTCTATTTTGGTTTTTTGGTTTTTGGTGTTTTTTTTTTTTTCATACAGCATTATTTTTTTCCCCCTTTAAAATGGCCTTGGGTTACTAAACCTACTCTCTAGCCTGGCTCAGCATGAGAGCAATTTTGTGGTGAGTGCTGCTGGAAATGCAGCTCTTAGGAATGATTGTTTTTTGGTCTTAATACAGAAGCAGACCTATGGTCCCTGCTGGAATATCTTTTGCCCTTTTATCTTTTTTTTTTTTTTTTTTTTCCTCCCCAAAAGCTCTCAGTGCCTTGCATCCCTTGTGATGAGTGATGAGCCAGGACTGTGAAAAAGCAAGTGTGAATCCCCTCAGATTTGGGGGGAATGAGGTTAGGAACAGAATCCAAATCTCACCTTGTACCGTCTTTGCAATGTCGAAGAGCACTCCTCTGGGAAGCAGCTTCTGCACCTCTTGGGCTTTCGCAAGCAGAGACTAAAGACTTCCTACAGCTCAAACATCAGCTGAGCCCTGCTGCCAGGGCCCTGTTCCCTTGCCTAGATGTGGCAAGGATTTTCCTCTATTAAAGAAAAGCTTTTGACATGTAATGCCCTCTCGTCTTAGAATTTATGTGGGTAGGTTAGATTATCTTCCTTTGTATGGTGGGATCCTACCCAAGAGATGCATTCTTTTCAACAGTCCCTTTCCTTGTGTCTGTGCAATAGGCCAGATGCTGATACTTCCCATGAGAGGCCATGCTTGATTTGGCTCCCCTTCCAGAGCAAAGCATTTAAGACTTTGCAGTGAACATGACTGGGTTAGCTGAACTCATCAGCATGGGGGATTTAATGGAATCTTGGAATTGTTAGAGTTGGAAGGAAGCTCTAGAGATCATCTACTGCAACTCCCCTGCTAAAGCAGGATTGTCCAGAGCACTGTATCCAGGTGGGTTTTACCCAGATGATTTGGCATAGCTTCTGTGCCCACTGCTTGCTTGGGTGTCTCCACCCACCACAGTACAGGACTCTGACCAGAAAGGTGTCTGCACATGATGAAAGCCCATCTACCTTCCTACCAGCCATCTCCTTCCAAGCTGTCACAAGCAATTGTTTTTGGCAGCGTTTTGGAGCAATCAGATGGTGACGTTATTAGTAATCACGTGAAAGCAGCAGATTAATAATGAAAGAGAGTTGTCCTAGAGAGGCCTTCCTGCCTTTACAGTCAGCTGTGATCATAAAAACGAGCTAGAAAATGAACCTTTACTGGAAGAAAGCCTTTGGCAGAGGCTTCTTAATGCCTCTTCCTCCTGTTCTGGCAAGAGAAGGTATTCATAGACCCCCATCCCTACTGCTGTCATTATTTATGCTCCTTTGCTTCCTCTACTGTATGCACACAGGGGTGACCAAAGCCTGGTGTGAAGTGGAAGAAGACAAGCTGTGGGGTGTGTGGTTGACGAGACGCTTCGGTGTCTGTCCCTGCTGCCCTTTTCCCCTGTAAGTGGCTCCAGTACACACAGAGAGAAGGAAGAGAAATCGCCTCCTTAGTTAGATGCTTGGCCCATCTGTGAAATGGGTGTTGCTCTTCTCACCCTGGTGCAGCATCCCTGGGGGAAGATGGGGGCTATTTTCATGTCATTCATGGTTTCAGGAACCTGGAAGGGTTATAGCACGGGCACAAATTAATACATTACTGTTCCTGCAGCTTGCTCTTTCCAGCCTCTTAAAGTCTGTAGTGTAATACTTACGAAACCCCTTGCTCTGTTGCATGACAAGGCCTATAGATGGAGGGAAGAGGACCAAAGCATTGCTCTAAGAAGCAGCATCATGACACCTCTTTGGTGGCTGGTTTGGTGTCTGTGGGGCTGTTGCAGAGATCAAAGCAGACCCTGAGTCCTCTGGCATGTTCTGGCCAGCCAAAACTTCTTGAGAAGTAGAATTTTGCTCAGTAGCATGCGAACCTGAGTTTCTCCTGTCACAGTGTAGTTGGATGTCATCATGCTCCATAGCACTCTTCTTTCCTTCATGGGCATGTTATTCTGGTGGGTTCTAGATCGGTGCTCTCTGCAGCCATTGCTCAGCGTGTGGGAGCCTCTGCTCGGTGCTTGAACAGGAGAGGTCTCAGCCCTCCTGCATCTCCCTGAAGTCATGGAAAGAGTGGATTTGCCACTGGAAACCAGTTAGCACTGGTTGGTGGTTAATCCTGATTTACTCATCAGGTGCTCTTAAGCATTTGGACTGTACAGAGCTGGGTACCGAATAAAATGACAGCTTAGTCTCACGAAGCACAACGATGTTCCACGTTACTGTTTAGACATTGTTGTCCTCTGAGTTTGGTGTGAGGGAGGCTGGGAAGGGATAGGACAGAGAAAATCATAGAATAATTTGTGTTGGGAGGAACCCTTAAGGGACTATTAGTCCAACCCACCTGCCATGAGCACAGACATCTTCAACTAGATCGGGTTGCTTAGAGTCCCATCTAGCCTGACCTGGAACGTTTCCAGTGATGGGGCATCCACAGCTTCTCTGGGCAACCTGGGACAGTGTCTCACCACCCTCAGTGTAAAACAAAATGTCTTCCTTTTATCTAGTTTGAATCTTCCCTCTTTCAGTTTAAAACCATTACTCCTTGTTCTACTGCAACAGGCCCTGCTAAAAAGTTTGTCCCGAAAATGAGAACTCCAGCTTTTGTCCTGCAAGCTTTTTTTAGTTGTTTATTTTATTTCTTAGTTTGAATTCAGTTTGTGACTGTGAGTGAATCTATCACCTTCTAATGAGACACTCTTGCAGCTTAGGACACAGCAGGCTATTTCTCTTGTGCGCTAAACCTGACAGGTGATGGTTTCTTGAATCTTCTGAGGAGTAAAAACATTTGCTAACATTAATGGAAAACACCTAAGAATAGAAACATCCCTCTTCAGTAAAGGTTTCTTCAAATGAAAAACCGAGATTGTGATGTAACTCTATTGCTTTCGGCAAAGTTAGGACAACACTGGTTTAATTTCTAGCTCGTTACAAACCATTATACTAAATGGCTTGTACCAACTTTCTTCATTGCCAACTGAAGCCACCTATGAAGAAAAGGGTTGTTGGTACTTTGAGTTGCCAGCAGGAAGAGCTGGCCCTGTGGTCCTTTCTGCTGCAGCGTGGGGCCATATGAAGGGGACAAGATCTCTCTTTATGGTTGATTTGTGGGGGCCCTGCTGCCATTATAGGCTGAGGCTTTCACTTGTGGGATGCTGGCTGTTGTCTAGCTGCTTCAAACACTGCTGGTTGTGGGTTCCTCCTGCTGGGTCAGGGAAATGCCTCATGAAGGAGATGTGAGATGGTCTTATTTCTCTGTGCTTAATCACAATAAGTCATCACGGAGGTGTATATACACCTTTTGTAGTAAAAAACCTTTTTTTGAAGCAAGCATAGGGAACTTTTGCCACCCTGAAATAGCAAATCTGATGTTATGGATATCACCAATGTTGCTAATGGACCAGTTTGGAGCCCCATAATAAAGCCCAAGCGTTGCTGTTTCTGGTGACTGTTAATAAAGCTGAGAATCCCCAAAAGCTCCACTGAAAAGCTGTTATTTTGTCTCAGACTTGTTTTCCGGGTGCGCTCCTATAACTTCTCTGAACCTGACAATCTGAATGCCTGTTACAAGGTCGTTAAGTCCTTCAAAAACTAAAATCTTTGACATGTGAACTGGGGATCTCATTTTCCTGGGGATTCCTGCTGCTTGCATCTTTCTTAGGTTGTACTCTTCTCACAGCAGGGAGGTGTTAAGTGGTTTGACTTTTTTATTTTTTTTTTTTCTTTCCCATTTCAATAAAGGTGAGGCAGAGCTTACTTTAGAGAGTACGATGCTTATTTAGTCTGACAAAGAGTGGCAGGTTTTGGATTTCTTCACTATGGGAGATGAGTCTTTAACTCTTCCCTAGACTACTCTTGCATTGCCCTGACTGCAGTAGAAAATACAAAAATCTCCTTGGGCTATTGAGTGCTGAAGTCTCCTGGTGTCACCAGGAGAGGACACAGGATACCATCCCTCCTTGACAGGTCCAGGTGGCATGTCACAGTCAAGAGGTGGGATTTGGTGCGTGCAAACAGGATAACAGGGTCAGCTTACATGTAGCATATGAAGATCTGAAGAGCAAGGATGGCTCACAGCAGAAACCGCTATCGGTGCTGTGTAACTGGTGCCTTCAGCAAGACAGGGGCAGTTGTGACTACTGTCAGAGGTTCAGAAGCCTTCCTACAGCTGGGCTCTAGGGGAGTGCCTGATTTGGGTAGATTCAAGCCCGTGGCCAAGAGAACTTTATACTTGCATGGGGTTTTTTTTTGGTTGGGACCCAGTGCCTTGACCCTGAGGCACCAGCATTTCATCATGTGTTTTTCTCTTTATTTTGTAAGGTGAACCCTAGCCAAAATTTAAGAGTATATAGCAAACATGTTACAGAAAGTAGTTTGCAATGGGTC
Source organism: Nycticryphes semicollaris (assembly GCA_013400055.1). NCBI lineage: Eukaryota > Metazoa > Chordata > Aves > Charadriiformes > Rostratulidae > Nycticryphes > Nycticryphes semicollaris. The sequence continues at coordinate 52,443 of VXBJ01006310.1, read as the reverse complement.
GCAAATACATGTGAAAATCCGGATGCCTTCTGAATCTGCTGGTCTTTGTGCTTTCAGTTCTTGTCACTTCATATTTCTTCTGTTTCTTTTCTTCAAATGTGCTCCTTTGGCCTCTGAAAGGCCAAAAAAGTGCCAATTTAGGAGGGAAAAATGTAAGTTTTGTGAAGGGCTCTCCTGTGAAGCACAAACCTCCCGCTTGAGGTTCAGCTGTATGATGCTCACTTCCATTTGCCATCTTAGGAGACTACCCAATGTTATGTGCACCCTGCCCACGGCTGCCGGGCTCCTGTTGCGCCTCCGCTCCTTAAATGACAACATTAGTGAAGTCTGTGATTTTTTTGAAAAGCGTAGCTTCCTCCTTGTGACCACCAAGTGGTGCTCTGCGCTGCTCCTCGCAGCAAGGCAAGCTGTTGGCATTTTGGGATGGGGGTGGGGGTTAAAATGCTGTTTTCAGAAATAGGAACGAGCTAGAGAGGAGGAGGAGGACCAAGTTGAGAGCCTTTTCTTTTCCCCTTGCAGTGGTTGTGCTACACAGACTGTTATTCACATCTCTGCGCTGGGGCTGCGTGATGATTGATGTAGTTTGGTGATGATCAGACGTGATAAGCAGTCTTGGCAGTGTCAGTTCGGGTGTTCAGCTTGGCTGCCTGCTGGGCTTTGGAGGTACAGAGATGGCTATCTGCTGCTTCAAAACTAGATCCTGGCAGGTGTCTCTGATGTGGCTTGCTAAAATCACAAGAAGCTTCTAAAAACCTTGTCCCAGACTAGTTTTCCAGACACAAATATCCATTCACTGTTTTTTTCTCCTTTTCCTCCTGGCTGCTTTTTCATCCAGTCCCCCTGGGGAAAACCTCTGTTCCTGTTCCTCCTCTCCAGTGTGCTGGCTGTTTAGTGTCTTTGCTGTTGAAGTTTGGAAATGTTTATAGCTGTGTTGCTCTCAGCAGAGGCAAAAGACCTACATTAACTTGCCTTTGCAGTTTCCTGCAAGCACTCTCCAGGCGCCACTCACAGGTTTAGAGAAGCTCTGTGTTTTGTATGGAAACATGCGGCTTGATAAGAAAAAATTCTTATGTTGATTTGAAACGAAGGGCACATTATAAGACAGAAACTGCCTATAAAATGTAATGGGAATTTAAGGGGCTAACTACATCCCTGTAATCTCCATTAGATGCTCTGTGTGGTATAATTGTTTACGGGATTGATCATTCCTTTTCCAGGTACTGAAAGTCATGCTATATCAGGATGATGCAGCTAAATTCAAACAGCAGCTGGTTTGTATGAAATACGGGGCTAGAACTGAAAGGTGGCAAACTGGAGTGTCTTGCCTGGCGAGCTGGAAAAAAAACATGTGATGCTTTAAAGGAGATCCTTGAAATAGAAGGAAAAGAGATGCCATGTAAGAGGACAGTGAATGCCGTGGTTTTATAATGGACACTGATTTCTTGAGATGCTCTGGGAAATAGAGGCCAAAGGAAGGAGTACAGCTCCCTCCAGTTAATTCAGGTTGGATAACCACCAACGAAATGGCTTCCCCTAAGTTTCCCAGTTTGCTTCTCAGGTGTTTTGTGGGTGCTGGAGCGCTGTTGCTTCCCACAGCAGAAAGGAGAAGAGTGAAGCATCATCTGCTTTACCTACAGCAGGTATATGTGCAGCCCCTCAGGTGTCCTACCTCAGCTGCTCCATCTTATTGCAGTGTCTGTCACCTATATGAGGTATAAATATATATGTTTTGGAAATACATCTATTTCCAACAGAAATAAAGCAATATCTAGGTAACAAATGTTGATTCCAGTATTAAAGGGGGCCTGCAGGAAAGATGGGGAGGGATGCTTTATCAGGGAGTGTAGCAAGAGGATGAGGGGTGGTTTTAAACTGAAAGAGAATAGATTTAGATTAGATATGAGGAAGAAATTCCTTCCGGTGAGGGTGGCGAGACCCTGGCCCAGGTTGCCCAGAAAAGCTGTGGGTGCTCCATCCCTGGAGGTGTTCAAGGCCAGGCTGAATGGGGCTTTGAGCAACCTGGTCTGGTGGGAGGTGTCCCTGTGCATGGTGGGGGGGTTGGAACTCGATGGTCCCTTCCAACCCAAACCATTCTATGATTCTGTGATTTTGCTGGATCGTTAGTTTATAACATGGTCTTAAACCCCTGGCTAAACCAGCTGCTCAGATGCAAGGTGATGGGCTCTCCCAGTACTCTCTCTGTGTACATCAGGAGGGATTTTTTCTACAGGGCTGAGCAGAGCTTTGTGTAAACTAGATAGAGTCCATAAATACCATGTTTTAGCTTTTGTCTTTGAAAAAAATAACCATCTTTTCATGGTAAATAGCTCAGATGAAATAGCTTCTGGCTCAGGAGGTCCTTCAGTCTTTGATAACTAAAAGCTTCCAGCAGAAAGACTGGATCTGTGTGTGCCCTGCTCTGGTCCTCAGGACCTGTGGCAGTTTGGTCAGAAATTGGATGTGGGCAGAAAGGGCCTTTGGTTTGATGCGTTATGGTTATTCTTGTGTTGCCATTCTAAGTTCTAGCAGTGAAATATGTCTTGAATAGTTACCTCTCTGTGTGTTAACAGTACTGTCAACTTTGGAGTAAGTCAGGTATCTGCTCTAGTGGAGAATCCACAAGGACTTCCTCAGTGTCACGTTTATCTGCTGTCACGTGAAGTGTTGACTGCGCTACCTTCTTTCCAATACTGAGTTGAGTTTTCCTCGGTCATACCTTTGTCTGGTGTAAATCTGTTGTGACAGGAGTGCCAGCACAAACCTGCTGAGGATCGCCACCATCGCCGCTGTTCTCCTGCACCCAAGAGCTGATCTGCCAGCAGGCATCAAAGTGAGATGCTTTTTCTGGAGGAGGGGCTGTATCAGTCTAATTGGGCTGAAAAGCAGCATCCTTTCCAGAATAAAAATGGAACCAACTTCTTGCTGCCTCCAAGACTGGAAATCAGGGAAATAGTTCTCACTTGAGCTGAAATCGGTTGAGCAGAGAGCACTATAATTAGATACACTGAGGTATTTGTACACATGCACATGCTTGTTTGTCCTCTGCTATTAGGAAGCAAAATAACAGCATTTCCTACTAATGCATTTGACAGTCTAAGGCAACATCTCATTGTTACTTAGGAACTTTAAACAGTGGGAGGTCTTCCAGATTCTGCCTTTGGAGAAATGGTATCAGCTGGGCTGTCTTGGTGCTCACCTACAGAGATGTATGACCGTTCTGTCTTGTGCAGTCTTTCCTGATGTTGTTTTGTGTCTCCCTGGCCAGAGGGTGAGGAAGAGGAGGAGGACGAAGAGGAGGAGGAAGAAGAAGAGGAGGAAGAGGAAGATGAGGAGGACAAAGACATAGATTCGATGGATGAAAGCATGGAGGGTGATGTGGAGCTGCCAGGTTTCACACTTCCAGGCGAGACCTCCCAGGAGCCTATAGCTGGCTTGGAAAACCCTGTGGCCCAGCTGGCTGGGGTGTCCTATCAGGTTCCTGACACCATCGAGTGGGAGCAGCAGAACCAGGGTTTGGGTAAGAGAAAAAGCCCCTTCTTCCTTTAGCCTTACAGAGGACGTGTCCCCTGCTCTTCACTTTGCATGGGGCAGCTCCTTCTGCAAGGAAGTCTCATGGGTTGGCTCTCAAGCTGAACACACAGCAGGTTAATTTCTGAGGAAACCCCATCCACCGGTGATGACTGGTTGAACTGGGGTGAGTCCCAGGCAGAGTGACCTGAGTTTTGATTTTGGGGAGAGGAATACTCCAGATCTGCTCCTTCATTCTCTATTCGTGTTGTCTTTCTGCAAGGGTGTACAATTAATTAACTTCTCAGGTGAGATATTTGGGGAAATTTCATTCTTTTTGCCTGAGATGGGTTTGTGCAGGGATATACATCCTGTGAGGACAAAACAAGTTGCGTAGCTTCTAATCAGCCCATTTGCTGTTTCAGCAGCATTTTTAAGGGGCATACAGTCCAGCCATAGGACCCTAAGCTGGCAGCATTAAGCAAGACAAACCTGCAAACCCTCTCTAAAGCTTTATACACTTTATTCCCACTGTACCTGTAGGCCCTGTGTTTAATGACTGGACTAATTTATTCCACCTAGAAATAGCTTTAGAATATCAGACCTTATATGTGTGATGTCCATCTGATGTGAGTCAAAGCTGGTGTGGGACAAGATAGACTTTAGAAGGGAACTTGCCCAGCTTGGCTCAGGGCACTGGGATAGCTTCCCAGTGTACTCAGCTTCCAAGCCAAGCCCCGTCGAAAGCAGTGGGAAATATTTAGGTGAATTGGTGGGAGCTGAAACATGTCTGTACAGAAAGTCTCTGTGTCTGACTATTAGAGAACTATCTGCTTTGAGAGGCTCATCAAAGAAAGAAACCCTAAAACTCTTCTGTATGTTGCGCTATAAGAACTGTAACTTTCCCTGGATGTTAAATTCTGATTTAACCTGGCGGTTCTTCCCCTGTAATGCTGTTTCTACTGCTTTAGCATTGTTAGCTTCCTTTGAATTGAATCAAGGAGTGTATTTCAAGTTCTTGGTAGGAGAGTTGCTCTCTGAGGACAGATTGAGTTTGCGTAAGGTCTGATACCTCCCTGTCCCACTAACTCTTCCTTGAAAAGCATTGCATTGCCTGGTTTCCATCTTAGCTCGGTTTCACATGTCCTGTTGTCCCATCAGGCCGGTCAGGAGCTGTTAAGGGTGAATAATTAATATTTAATGGCTTTGTGGTTGGGTTTGGCAAGCTGGATTAGAGGTACATGACCATGCTTGGAGGAAGAGTGTGTAAGAAATGCAGGGTTCTGATGAAAGTCAAGCAGCATTATTTTCTGTATTCAGGGGTGCAGAGGGCTGGCTTGGTGAGCTGTGTATGGCTGCTAGCAATAGTGAGAAGATGTTGACCATCTAAAGCTCTTTGCCCAGTTCAGAACTGTATGTACCAGCATGGATGGCTTGGCAGAGCTTAGAGCTTTGCCGCTGAATCAGTCAGTCCTGGCTAAAGGTTCAAGTGCTTTGTAAAGTGTTCAAGAGAGCCAGCATTTTGCAAACTCCCAACATACCAGGCATCACTCTGTGCAGCATGGAGAAAGGTGACACTGATACTTCTTTGGGAATCTTGGTATATTTAACCATCCCAGCTAGGGTGGCTGATACAACATCATCTGGCTTGGTCTCCAGGGGGCTCCGATGGGAGCCCTGTTCCCAGGGTAGGGTGCAAGGCAATGCTTAGTTTGTCTGGGAGGGTGCCTAGAGTCAGCTGAAGATGCTGCTGTATATGCCATCGGTTGTTGCCATGAATTCTGGGGCTATGGAGGAGGCTTTTCTGCGTAGGGCATCAGGCTCATCTCTGTTCCTGACTGATGCAGGTCTGAATTGGAGTTACGGCTGTCTTTCCAGCCCTGCCACCTTCACTGCAGGGGGGAGGAGGCTCAGAGTAGGAGATACCCGTCAGATGCGTTGGTAAATGAGGCAGGTGAGAAAGCAGTGACTAGAGGCTGAAGCTGTCCCTGGTGTGCAGTAAACCTCTCTGGCTGGAGAAGCTGTAATAATTGCGTACAGAAAATAAGGGGGCCTGGGCTATGAGACAATATGTAGCTCCTTGCATAATACCATTTGTTATGAGCTCCCCTTGCTCTAGACAGAGCCATGCTGGAGGATGTACTTTGCAGTGTCTCTTCTGGAAATCTGTTTCGGAACATATGGGCCCAGTTCCTTTTCTGATGTTTAATATTGCGTCATCCCACAGCCTTCGTTGTCTGCCACCTTCTATCTTTCTTAAAACTTGGATAGGCCATCTTTCCAAAAAGTTCAGACATGGAATAAATTGACTGTGTGGCAAAAGGCAGGATTTTTCTCCCTAACTTATGTTTCATTGACCCTCATCCAAATTGGAGGAGCCCTCGTGAAGTCTTTTAAGGTAGGTCAACTGTAAAGCACCGAGTCCAGGCACCTGAAGTACTGGGTGGATGTTAATTTCTGCTGTCTCTGGAGGTGCCTGACTGGGTTACCTGTCACCAGATCCAAATGGTTTGGATTGCCTTGGTTTTTTTAAGCTCTTGTAGTCTGTGAAAGCAGCAGTGAGGAAGAGGATGAGGTTGTGGCTGAGCTGAGTTCATCTTTAGGAGTTAGATGGGACTCGTGTGCAGTAGTGCTGCAGGCGAGAAAAGAGGGGACGCGGTGGGATCAGTCTCTCTGCTTGTGACTCACCTCTGTTATTCCACCAGGTAAACACTTACGTACAGCAACATTTATTCTTTTTAAGGAGCCATTTATTCTTCTTCTGTCTAGATGACCTTAATGGCTTTTTGATATTGCTTTCTTCCCCATCTGCAATGTGCTGATGCCCACAGCGCTCTTAGAGGAAGGGAAATTATTTATGTTTTAGAGGCACAAAGAAAACCAAGGAGTTGGATGAGCTCACACTGAAAATCTGAGGCCGAGCAAGGAGCTGAACCCAGGTGTTCGAAGGGCTCATTTGCTGGCAGGGCATGGGGAACAGGAGATCCTGTCGCATCTCTTTGGTGGTGCTGGGCTCCTTTTCCCTGAGATGCTGCTGCAGTAGTGCAGCCCTTCCCCTCTCCCCAGTTTGTGCCAGCTGGGAGTTTCTGCCCTGAGTGCATGGGCACAGGCTGGGCTACTGCTGTGTCCATATCTGGCCCTGGTTATGTTTTTCTTTATGGGGAGCGTATTAGAACAGGAAGGGAGGAGAAAATGTATGGCTCCTGTCAGCAGGAGGAGGATTGCTAAGAGCAGAAGGAATCCCCCAATCCTGGCAGGAGGTCAGAAGAGCTGCCCACGTTGTTCTGCTGCAGAGATTGGACTCACTGTGAAGGGTCTGTAAAGCTTTAGGTCTGCTGGATGTGTGCGTGGACTATTTATCTTTGGAACCCTTTTTCTGTAAGAGCTATTCATCTCAGGCTACCTCTTTGAAATCCATTTCCTTTAAGTGCTTTTCTTCTGAAGCTAAAATTAACTTGACTTTAATTTTGAGTCGGCTTTGTAACTGCTGGATGTCCCCAGGCGCTGCTCTGAATGCAGCTGGGTCAGGGGCACTGTGCTCCAGCCCAGGGTGTGCACATCTCAGCATCCCTCCCTTTGCCAAATAGTGCTGAGATGGGGAGAATTTCCCATCTTGTGGGAGTGAAATGTCACTTAGGGAGGGAAGTTGTTCTGCTTGACATGGGATATGGTACAGGAACGGAAGATAACGGCACCCAGTGGAGTACAAGGTGAGGGTGCACCAACTAAGCACCAAACTTTTACAGTTGGCCTCTTCCATCTTTAAAACACTTTGCACGTAGGTCCTTCTCCTGGGACTGCACCTGTCCTCTGGCCTTCATAATTTTGACATTTAACGCAAAAAATCTCCAAGAAGGCTTGGAGTAGCTCTTCTGAGGTCAGTTGTTACTGAGTTTGCTTGGTCCGATGGCTGACACACTGCGAATCCCTAGTGAGCAAGTAACTTGATCCACAAAACAGCTTGGCAGAGCAAGAGACACTTTGGATTTTTGTAGTGGTCAGTGAGAAAGCGCCAGAGAAAGAGAATCATTAAAAAACATGTCAATTCTGGGAAGTCAGATGGTCCTGCATTAACTCCGGCTGAGCAAAAGCAATTTATATGCGCCAGTAATGAGGCTGTCAGTTTTACAGTCCATCAGCTGACTCTCTAACCAGCAATATTTAGATGAAAAGTAAAGCAGAAGATGATGTCATCTGTGCCTTTATAAAATAGAAATTGATCCTCCCAAAGCAATTTTGATGGCCTGCATCTCTGGAGAAGGAAGGTCTGAATAAGCTTTGGGATTTCTTCTGGTGTCCTGTTCAAGGGCTTTTTTTTCAGGGGTTGCCAGTGAAGAACATGGCAGTACTGTGGGACCTCTCTGTGTTGTGTGTGAGAAGACTTTGATCTTTGTCTACTTGTTTCTTGATTTGTATGTAGGTGGTGTGTGATAGGTGAACACTAACTCTTCGGAGAGCATCAAAACAGCAGGAAACTTGGGCTTTCTGGGAGTGAATAAAAATACGTATTTTTTCCTTCCTACCTCTTTTGTGATTAAATGTTTATGCTTTACAAGGAGAACTGCACTTGGTTTACATGGGTTCAAACCTACTGAACAGTTTCTTGGTTCTTTATTTATTCCTCATGCGTGTTAAAGTAGATGGTCTTTATTGTACACCTCCATGGAGATCAAGGCTCTCTGCTTATGAGTTGGTGGTGACTACTATGACTGTGCTCTTCCACTTCTTGAAAGTATTTATTCTCCCAGTGTCTGTGAGAATCCTTATTTTACAGACCATGAGCAAAGGCATAGCTTTGTGTTAGAGCATGAAAAAGTCCCCAGGCTCCCAAGTGTTTATTAATGCTGTAGTGCTTACCTATCTTCCATGTCCCAAGGGGAAGGACTCCTGCTGTCCACAGTGACATTGCTTTGTGAACTCAAAATGCATTTCCGTGTTTGAGTGACATTTTAATCTTGAGGCATATAGGGTTGTGACATTATGAATGTACAGCTCAAGTTGTCCAAGCAGAGGTAGTTATGGTGGATTTTGGTTCTTTAAGATGCTGACTGAAACCACCAGTTGCTTATCTGAGACTACCACGAATAAGAGGTAACACCAGTAAACAGAGGAGAGACTGATTTGAACCATAAACCTTAATAGAGAAAACTCCGTTGTTACACTCAAAATCTTGTTTTATGAGCAAAGAGGACGCACACCTCATGTATATCAACCCAAGAATTTATTGCTAATAAAATTGAAATCTTAAGAGTCTAATAATCATCTAATAATAACTATTAAAGGAAAAGAAATAATAATGCAGTTACGATAGTTACACACAGACTCCTTAGTTTCTGTGCTTTATCCTGGTGGTGTGCTCATCCTTGGACACACTTGTGTGGGTCCTAAGTTTGGTGGTTTCATTCAGGGGTTTGTGGTGGGTCATCAACATCTGTAGTCCTTTATCCGGGAGGAATACAATGTTCACATTCAAATAATGGGAGGTCATATAACTCTCTCACCTGGGTAATGACAAGGCACTTGCATAGTAAACACACTTTTGAAATGTGTTTTTTTCATTTTTTTTTTTTTAGTGGGTTAAAAAATATTTGAAGCTCTCAGTAGTTAGTTACTGAGACATTAGCTCTAGCTGTATTGCAGATCTGTGATCACAAATTATGCTGCATAAACCATATAATGGATGCTACTGGTTAATGATGGTAAGGCAGAGTTAGCCGAGGCAGAGTAGTGGAAGATGATGAATATTTGAAATGTCATTTCTACAGGAAGCTCAGATTAATGCTTTTGTGGGCAAAACCAACCAGCATTAGGAAGACAGAAGCTGAGGCTCAGAAATTAGTAGTATGTTTTTTAATTGCTTGCCCAAATGGATCTATTTGAAGTACTCTTACAGCTCGTGTTCTTGGAAAATCAGTGTGCCTTTTAATCTTTAATGCATTTATCTTCTTGATCCATGCTTTACAGGTGGCCAATAGAAACACAGAGTTGCCAAGTGACCCCACTGGCTTCATGAGGGAGCCTTTCACAGAGCAGGGGTTTGAATAAGGTGAATTAAATTAGTGTCTGGGCATTTGCTTTCTCTTTCTGGAGGACACACCTGTATTTCTCCCTGGAAAAGGTGCAAAAAGTCGCCAGCCCAACAGAAGGGACTGAGTCCTTAGAAAACCCCAGGTGGGAGAGGCTGGCAGGAGCCAGGATCAGGGGCAGAGCCAGCAAATTTTTCCTCCTGATGTGTTTGAAGTACAGCTGCCTGCAGCCATCCTGCCCTCTGCGGCTTTGCCCCATACATGTTTATGGGAGTTTTGTCGCACAAGATGTTGGCCACGCGGGGTCTGTGTTCCAGACGGCTGCAGACTGAAACGAGCAGTCTCCGAAATATAGATAGTTATTTTTCTTGTCTTTCTGGGTGCTCCAAATAATTTATACAGTTCCGTATGTTCCTTGCTAGCTTCCCTTCCCTCTCCCGGGCAGTAATAAAGCTCCCATCATCAATCTGTGCCTAAATCACGTTTCTGCTCCTCGTGAGGGACATGTACTCTGTTTGGAATGCCTTCTTTTTTAACTGTTTTAAGAGATTGTTCCTGGTTGCGCCTTAATCTGGAGCCACTTGCATTTAATCAGGTTTGCCTTGTCAAAGGAAATTTCGTGTCCACGTACCTGTAAAATTAACAATCCCCCCTGCCAGCTCGGTGGGACATACGCTGCTGTAACGACTGAGCAGCTCCCAGGAGGGAACAATTTGCATCAGAAACGGCATTTTCCTTTTATCTGATTTTATCCCAAGATGTTCTGGGGACTGTCTCTCTTTCCCCTTTTTAATATTGCTTCTTTCTTCAGTCTGACTTCCTCCTGCTTCTGCTCCAAACACAGCTGAGATAACGAGCATTGCAGACCCATCCGTCCTACACATGCTCTGCAGCATGATGCTTGGTGGTATGGTCCCCTGTGCTGGAAACTTGGACAGTGGGACCTTCCAGGAGATGCAAAACTTGGACAAGTCTCAGCCCCATGGTCCTGACCTACCACCCTTTTTCTGTCCAGCACAAGACTGCTGTGCCCTCGCAAATGAGGCCCGTGTGTTTTGAATGGGAGAAGCTGACAATGTGTATGTTCTGCTGTGAACTGGGATGAGGAGCTTCCAGCCACAGATCATGAACCGCTAGCGGGTTAGAGCCATGTTCTTCCTCTTGGAGGTACCTCAACTCTTGTCCTTGAAGCAGAAATCAAGCCCGAGAGGAGGGAACAGCAATGAGGAAACCAGAAGATTGGAGGGTGTTTCGGTGATAGCAGCTCTGAAAGCAAAGCAGCTCCCAGAACTAGATGAAATAACGCTATTACTTGCAATAAAAAAAAAAAAAAACATGTCATGTCCTTGCAATTTATCATAGGGAAGAGGAAAAAAGCAGGGGCCTTTCTACATGGAAACCTCCAGCAGGAAACTCGGGCTGATATTTTAGCCTGACATTTTTGGTGGAGCGTATCGAGAAACAGCATCACTGGAAGATCCTCAGATACATTACTTTGAAATAGCAGCCCCTCCATGAGGTTTATGCCTCTAGTTAAGCCTGTGGAGGAGGAAGACTGGCTGAGCCCATTTGTTGCCATCCCTGAAGTGCTACCTCCAGGAGCTGGGGTGGATTTAGAGCAGTTTGTGTGGGTTTGGCTCTGCTTTCCTTTCCCCTGCCCATGAAGAAGGTGGGATCCCGTCCAACAAAATGTTAAACTGGGGGTACTGGCTATTGCTGGGGGGAATGAAGAGATTCAATCCATTCTGCCTCTCTTTCTTCAGTTTGGAGTGAGGTGGTGTGAAGCCATGGAGAAACTGTCTGCTGTTTCATGGGAACAGAGAAGGGACATTGGTCACCGTGGCTGACATGGTTGGTATGAGAGGTCCCAGCTGAGGTCTGGCTGACTGAGGGACTTTTCTAATGGATGATGGGAGGCATGGAAGAACCGAAGCCTGAGGGATGCTGTCACTCCTGCATGTCCTAGACTTTGCTATCCAGCCATGCAAAATTCTCCTGAAATAAGAGAGGAGGAGCAGAGGTCATCCCTCCTGCAAGGAGGGAGTGATGGCTTCTGTGGTGGAAAAGGCTGTCTCCCCACCTTTGGGCAAGAGACCCTTGGGTGATGTTTGTGTGTGGAGAGTGTTAGGGAAGTTTTGCTGAGAGGAACTGAAGGCTGGGCCACCAGTCACCTACAATTTGCCTGGCAGACCACAGCTGAGCAAATTCACCCTTCTCAGCTTGCTGAGGAGCAGGGAAAGGCAGCCGGCAGCAGCACCAAACTCCTGGGCTTTCCCAGCACAGGAGGACCCCTTCTAATAGGCTTTCTGGCAGCCTGCACCTCCAGTTGCTCTTGCTGGGCCAAGAAAGCCAAACTGGGAAAGTCAAGCAAGTGGCTGAGCGGTTTTGATCTTCTCCAGCTATCTGCCTCCATCCATCCCTTTGCTACAGCCTTTAGAGTTAGGATGTGTCTGCCTTGGAGCATGGCTTGGCATTTGCTGCTCTGAGTAATTTATCTTGGTTTTTCGCCTGGATTAAAGGATAGGGTCCATTAGCCTGCGCAGAGCTCTGTGCTGAGAAGGACCAAGCACCATCTGGGGTTCTGCACAGGGCAGTGAAACCAGTATCCTTCTAGACTGTCAGCTGCCTTGGCACTGGCTGTCTGTCCCCTTGTCTGTAATACGGATCATAGTGTCTTCCATCTATTTTTTAACCTGCAGTAATCCTGTGATTGGGGTTTTTTTTCCTCCCCCTCACGTCTGCAGTTTCAGTGTGTACATTTATCCCATTGCAGTGTGCTTTGCCTTCTCTTCTATCCTTCAGCTTATATATGTCAGAAAACTTGACTCCATTTAGGCGGACGAGATGGTTTTCAGCCCTCTCTCCCTTTGGATTTTAGTAATCACTTAGCTTGATTGAAGAACACAGGCAGGGCGGTAGCTTTCCCTGGGTGAGAGTTATTAATTTTTCCTTCAGGTGTTACCCTGGGTGGCCTTTGCCTTTTAAAAAGAAACTTGTCCTTATGTTGGAGAAATCACATTTATTTTCTAATAGTGAACTATACCACGATGCAAAAGCTGTGTCTGTTTTCATGCCATTTCAGCCCTCTAAAAAAAAAAAAAAAATTGAGAGAGGGAATGCAAAGGTTCATCGGCCTTGAATTGCCTTTCTCCTTCTGGGGATTTGCGTCAGAGACTGATCTTTTGGGTTAAAATGTTGCCTCCATTGCAGAACCAATAAGAGAAAAATAGAGGAACAGAGCTCATTGCAACGAGTAGCAGGGAGAGAGAGAGTAATTTATTGAGAATGTTTAAAATATTCCTTTCTAATGAGACTGTAGATATGTTTTCTCTCTGCTTGGTCAGCAAAAACTACAAATGACTGATGCTAAACCTATCTCCCCTCTGGTGTTTGCTCAGATTAAGACCGCCTGAGGATCAAAGGAGATCCAGGTTTCTTTCTGGAAGAATGCTCACTTGATACACATATAAATCCTGCTCTGCCTGCAGTGCATTAGGAACATGTATTGGAAATAAGTAAATTGCTTAGATTTTGACTGACAATAAAATAATTACCTCAAACCTCAAGCAATTGTTGTTCTGTGAAAATGCTGGGTATCAGCATTAATCACAGAGAGAGGTCAATATGGTGAGAATTACTAAAGGCTTTTGCTTGCCTTTTTTTTTTTTTTCCTTGTTTTTGAATAACTCTAATCACAGCCTCATCCAAGGCTGGGATATAATAAAGGGTTTCAGCAAGGCTGTTCCCTGATAGCCTGTCATTTATTTTAATATACCGGCAATGCCATCTGTGCTTGAGGCTTTATTAATGTGAAGCGAGGCCAAGAGTTTCTCCAGTTTTATTCCTTTTCTAAGTTGCTCTCCCTCTAGCAGTATCACATGCTGTGCTCCTGTCACTGTCCCCGTAAATTGTTCTTGCTGTTGCATCCATCGTACCGTCTTATGGGTGACCATGCTGAGGTGATCTGGTTGCTGCTCCAAGGCCCCATAAGGAACCCAGACCTGACACACATGGTATCGTGATGGTCCTTCTGCGCTTTTGCTGCATGTGCAAATTGAGCTGATGTATCTTTTTGCACACTTGAGGGCAGGTCTAAGGCCAGTGGAGGATTTCAAAGGGCTCTGGATGGCTTCCATATTCGCCAGGCATGGGATTGCCCTCCTTGGGTTGCTCTGATTTTTGTTCCATTTCAACACAGTCTGAAAACCCAGACTCAAGCGTGTGTGTTGGTTTAGGATCAAGGAGAGACCTTGGTGTCTGCCCTTCCAGTCCAGGCAGAAGCCATTTCTTCCTGTAAGTAAGCCCTGGGGAAGACGTGTGTGTGTGGTTGCTTTGCTCTGCTCAGTTCTGACTCTCCTCACAACTGTCCATAAGCAAGTTCTGGAATTTGTTAAGGTAGGATTCAGTATAAATATCCTCCTCTTGTGTTTTTTTGTTTTCTGTGTCTGTAAGAACTGGTTAAATACAGTCTCTTTCTATTTTTTGGTTGTAGGGAGTGTTGGGTAGACAGTTAAGTGTAGACCAAATGAATAGCCTCAGTGAAGCAATGCTTTTCTGGTTATATGTGGTCTCCCATAGCCAGAGCATGTTCCTGTGAGTGCTGTTTGTGAAGGCTAGATTTTATTAAGTGCAAATAATATCCTATTGATTTAGAAGACCTTTTGGGGTTTAGCAGGCAAAGATATAGTCTTCCAATAGACATCTACTGCCTGTAAGCATGTGCAGCTGTGTAATAGCTAGGCTAGAGGTGGGTTTCTTTCCCCAGAGAAGCTGTGGATGCTCCAACCCTGGAGGTGTTCAAGGCCAGGCTGGATGGGGCTTTGTGCAGCCTGGTCTGGTGGAAGGTGTCCCTGCCCATGGCAGGGGGAGTTTGGAACTCCATGATCTTTAAAGTCCCTTCCAACCCAACCCATGCTATGATTTTATGACTGTTATTTCTTAATATCAGCTGAGTCTGCTTCAAAGCATTGAATATAGGGTCCACTTTTGTATCCTATCCTGAAGATACTGGACCCATCCTGCCCTGTCCCAGGCCCTGGGTAGTGATGCAGAGGTTTTTTTCCACAGTCACTCTGAGCTTGGGGTGAGTGGGTGTTAATGCTCAGAGTAAACATCCCTGCTGAGTCATAGAAGAAAATAGGACTTATTTATGGCTGGTTGAGTAGGGAACCATGGATAATGTTTCTGAAAGAGATCCTGGAGAAAATCCTAGGAACAGTCAAGTTCCAGGGGGAAATTTAGGCTGAGAGTTATTTTTATTGTTAGTCCTGTCACCATAAGAGAGTGCAATTGGACGGTGATCTGGGGAATCTGTTGGCAAAGAGCAGAAATTAAAGCAAATCCTCTGCTCCAAATCCTTATGAGAGGAAAGGGAGGATGACACATGAGGAACAGTGGTCTGGTGGAATGTGGGGGAACAAAGGAACAGAGAGAAAAATAGCAGCCATCATTTTGACACTGAATACTCAGTGCCATTGTGCCCATCTGGAGAAGATGGGAGAATGCCTTTCCACAGTATGCTGAGGGTGATCACGGTTTGCACGTTGGCTTCTCCATTCCAGTAGGCAATTTCACAGAGGAAAAATCCATGCCAGTCTTTCAAATGCAGAGACCCTGCATCTGGCTCCACCGGTCTCTGAGCCACAAAGCACCAGCTGCCTGGAGGATGTATAAGGGGAGCGTCATTCTGCAATTGTCCTGTTGAAAAGCTTTTCCTAGGTGGATGCTGTTGGTCACTGACAGCTTTGCCAAGCTTTCCAGACCTTTGGTCTGATCTAGGCTGGCTGTAAACGGAACCCGGTCTCCTCATCTATTTAATTAGTGGCAGTGTTGCTTTTTTCTTATGTGTCCTTGGGCAAATCACTTACCTGTCCTGTGCCTGGGTCATGGTGTTCGTAGACAGGACAATATAGATGCTTTTGTGGTGGTTTATTCACTTAGGTTCTTTTTGGGTCTCTCTTTACAAGTTTATAGAGCATTTATCACATGAGTGTGTCATCTCAGATGGCCTTTCAGCTGTCACAATAATAGAAATAATTAACAAGAAATTCCTTCTCTTCCTCCCTTTGTTATATTTTGCTCATATACAAAATGTTGACAGTTGCTGAGACAAGAACAGCTATTGAAGCCTGCTAAAGAGGAAAGCTGGGACGCCGGGATTAGCAGTATATTGCTGCAGGCTGGCAAGTGAGGCAGGGAGGTATCAACTGTGTGTTTGCCCTGTATTTGGGCTTTTCTGTGAGCACCCATCTTCCGAGACGGGATGCGGGGCTAAGCTGGTCCAATACATTCTTACATTCTCTTCCTTTGGCACAAGCTTCCCCCTTAACCATATTCCAGGGACAGAAACCCCAGAAAGTGTGTGGTTTTGCACACCAGCGGGGAGATATGACTCAGTCAGTACATGTATCCACACTGTCTCTTTGAGTTTCACCAGGCTCCCCATAAAACATTTTTCTACCGAAATCAGAGATGTGGCCTTGTTGATAATTTAACTCAAGGACCAAATGCATGCAGATGACTGCAGATACCAGTGCAAGTTTATGTAGTCCCCACATCCCTTGCTGAGTTAATTTCCCGCTTGCAACACAGGCAGGGTCTTTTCTCAAGTCCTCAAAGCAGGAAAGCTGGTGCGATAACATAGAAAGTAATAGCATTTTCAGCAAGGCACCAGGTAGATTTGCTTTGCTCTGTTTTGCAGGGTTTTTGTTCACTGCTCGCAGGTATCAGAACAGAGATTTTCTTCCACTCATAAATTGCCTGTGGATTCCCAAAGCCACCTGGGTTATGGGTCCAAGAGCTCATATGGAAACGCCTGGTTTGTTGCTCTTTTGGCTTTGGTAGATTTGTTTTGGTATCTCTTAGAAATGGACTTTAAAGATGAAACTTAAGCTCCTATATCCCTTCGAGTTCAAATGAATGTGGGCATTTCTCAGTCAAGGGGCAGATTTATAAATCAGGATGTTGTGATGAACTAGTTTGAGTCAACAGTTCATCTGGTCTGTCAATCAATCTCCTAACTAGGCTTGAGCAGTGGTGGCCTAAATCTGTGAACCATTTCACAACTTTATAGTCGAAGGCCAGTAATTTATCTTTCATGTTTAGGACTAAATTTTGGAAGTACTCTGTGGTTTCACTGTTTTTGTACCTACAAAGAACTGCAGATTTTCAGTGGCCTGTAGAGGTTTTGTTTGTGGTGTGCAAAAGGCAGCCTTTCCCCTAGGGATCCCCTGTGCAGAATCTTCACAGCTATAAACTAAAAAAATGCAGTTTATTCTGGCTCAGTGCTCTCCTGACCAATGGACCATGTGTGATACTTTAGAAAGAGACAAAAGAAACTTCTGGCTCCCAACCTTTTTCTTGGCTTTGTGTATTTCTGAAGTGTATTCTTGGATAACAATTTCCTTCTCGGGGCAGGCTATTAACATCACCTTAGAGATTAGAGCTTGCTCACTGACTTGTTTGCAGGATTTTGCAAGACCTGTTGGAAGATAAGAGACCAGCCCCCTGCCTGGAGTCTGATAAAATGTCTGTGTCTTTCTTCAGGCTGATTAATTTTAGCGTGTAACATGGAGGTTTATCTGCACAGTGGGAGGTATAAAACCCTGGCAAAGGTCTCTACGTATTTCATAGTGACTTCTCCCGCTGCTGCTCCTTGTCTTCTATGACCTTTGCGGTATTCTCTTACCTTGTGGGTAATGCCATGTCCTACAAACCTTCCAGACTGGAGATGAGAATCACCCATGGTGAGTTCAGACTAAGATCTTCCATCTCCCCATTTACTTGGTTTGCAACTGAGTCTCTGTGTGATGGAGCACATACCCCAACACTTCCCTTCCCCTGACAAGAACCTGGAAGTCTCAGGTGGAGTGGCTGCTCCACAGCTGGGCATGGGCTTTGAGGGAGGCTCCCTTTGAGCTCTGACTCTGTTGCATGTCTCACCTGCTGGGCACAAAGCAGCTGACCTGTATAGAATCATTCAGGTTGGAAGAGACCCTTGGGATCATCGAGTCCCACCATCAGCCCTGCTCTACTAATTCCTCCCCTACACCATATCTCCCAACACCACGTCTAGATGACTCTTAGGGGGTGAATGGCTCCTGCCTGGTGCATGGGGCCATGGAGAAGGAGAGCATCTCTAGTATTGATCTGCTAACGTGACAAGTAATGTGGAGGAGATGGTCATCAAGAAGAAATCAGGTTGCATGTGGTTGGAAAGCCTGCACATATGTGCAGTTCTTCAGTCTATCTGCTGTCCTTTAGCAGTCAGGCCACTATGAAAAAGAGTTTTCAATGCATTGCTTGTTTATTCCTTCCTTGGGGCTTCTCGGTGCCTTCTTTGTCTGTACGTCTGTCTCTGTCTTCCTAGAGGACATGATACAACACTTGTCAAGTCAGCAGGAAACTTTCTGGCCCATTTAATGGGCTTTGGGATCTGAGCAGTACGGAGTGGCCATCAGTGTTCAGATAATAAACATTTGCTGCTACTTTGAAAGCGGATTAAGCTCTGAAGCTTTATCCAGATAATTTTGTCGAAGTTCTTGCACGTCAAATAATTTCACCATTATTTGAACAGATGATGGCAGCAAAATCAGGAGTTCATTCAGAGACACTCATATTCCAAAACATTTCTTAAAACCACATCATATCAGTGTCCTAATCAGAAAGTGGTCTCTGACCAGTTCCAATCAGGGTAATGCCCTTTCAGTGTAAGTAAATTGTTATAGATTATCTTAATCTGCTTGGAGAAAGACCAGATCCATTCGTTTCCAAGCAGGAGGACGGGGATGGAGAAGGCCACAGCACCGGGTGCAGGTGCTGGGGGTGACAGGAAACCCCATGGAGGCTGAAGTCACACAGACATTCATCCAGCAGGGAAAGTGCTCTGTGCCATATGTGAAATAAATGGAAAACGCAGTTCACAGTCTGAGGATAAATTAACCCTTTCACATTCTGGGCTGTGCAGATCTGTCCGGGAGGTGATGATGATTTTACAAGGTTCGGTGGGTGGCAGCAAACTTCACTAAAATTTTGGGATATTCATTTGTCTTCAAAGCCTCACCCTTAACTGTTAATAGGAGTTTTCCTTCTCTGCAGCCCCTGGAAGCCACTCCACAGCAATTAAACTTAATATCTGAGGACGTAGGTGGAAAGTACAAGGCCGGGAGGGGTGGAGGTAGGGCTGGTGCTTGGTTTGGAGTTGACTCTCTCAAGTCAGGGCACCTGTCTGGTGGTAGATGAAATCTGAGGGGGAACTGGGAGCTGCAGGTTGGTGGCTATGGCCAGGCACTGTTCCAGTGTGCTTTGCAGCGCTGAGTCCTGCCAGTACGGTTTTACACCATCAGCCCCATGGAACCAGGCCTGCTTCTCCTGGGGTTGAATTTGGGCTCATGTAGAACCAAAACAAAAAAACACCCTGGTCCTACCTTGAAGTTGCCAATCTCTCCACTAACCAAAATTGTTCCTCTCCTTCAAAGCATTTCCCTTCAGAGACTTTCCAGTGTTAAAAATGTTTGAGATCAGTCATTTCCCCCTGTGCAAGCTAAAAAGGGAGCTGCCTTCTCCTCCTTTTGTCTACCAGGTATATTTGTGGCTCCTTCATTTGGACTGACCCTTTCTGCCTCCTAGGTGAGTTTCTGTCTGTCAAAGTCACTTTCTCCTCCGCCAGCACCGACTCAGTGAAACCATTTTGGTTTGATTGCCGTCAGGTGTCTGAGTCATTATTACTGAGAAATACCCACTGGCTTTTTGCCTCATGGCCCAACTTTCAATAAGAAGCTTTGCTATTAGCTGCATGGAAGGTGTCACCTAGATAATTTTTAATTTGACAGTAAAAATAGGACTTTGGGTGAGATTGGCAGAAGAACTCAGCGCTGGTCTGAACCTCTTTGTGATGAAATGCAAATTCCTCTTTTCAGCCGCAACCGAACCATATCCGCGCTGAAGGTACTTGCAGATTTTGCCTCTGCTTTCTCCACTGGCCTTGGGTCTTAGTGCCTCCATTTGGCTGTAATTACATCCCCTCAGTGCTTTCAGGTTTGGATTCCCAGTCAATAGATTAAGATAACACTGCTTGCTTATATTAGAGAACTGTTGTGGATGCAATTAATAAAGCTGAAAAGTAGCAGAAGAGCTAAATATCATTACATTATGAGCCCTCATTCACAGTATATGATGTGAAAAATGATTTCTTGCAAAGAATAATAAATTGCTATGGCTTTTTAGCCTAATTGTAGATGCTTGATTCTAATTTGTTATTTGTCATTTCCATGTTAATGAAGAGTTTTAGATATAATTACCGCATTTATTGCAAACAACACGTTATCATTTTCCAATGCTTGCAAAGCACTGGCTTCTTTAGAAATGGAAGAGCTGAGTAATTATCCTTGTTGTGCAGCTCCAGGATAGGCTTCACAAATAATAGTGTCCAGCTCCCTCTGTATAACAGGTCTTGGGCAAGATGCTTCTCAAAGGCAGCTGATCTCTTTAACAGTCTTCTGCATTTGGGGACCTGAGATTCAGAGACATGAAGTGACTTCCCCAGGGCACTTGGCAGGGCTCCTGGTGGCCTGGATCCCTTCTGGACAGCATCTTCTTTTCATCACTTTCACAATGCAAAAGATGGCCAGAGCCATCATATTGGTTGTCACTGAGTTCCCCAGTCTGTCCTAGTTGTTAGTCATAGAATCATAGAATTGTCTAGGTTGGAAGGGACCTTTGAGATCATCTAGTCCAACCATCAACCTAACTCTGATAAAAAGCAACCACCCATCACTACACCATGTCACTGAGCACTGTGTCAACCCATCTTTTAAATACCTCCAGGGATGGTGTCTCAACCACTTTCCTGGGCAGCCCAGGGAAGGTGTCAGGGAGATGATCCTCAAGCCGCATTCACTGGCATATTGTAGAGATTTTGTTTGATCGAGGCTGGGTTTGGCTCCCATGGGTGGTGATGGCAGAGTTCCACATGTTTCCAGGAGTGTCTTATCTAAGGCCTGGGAATCCCTGGCGTGATAGGAAGCTAATAACTGCTGTTTTGGAACAAACCAGTGTACTATTTTCGGTTCCCCTGCCCACTGTGATTGTGGATTTCCATTGCCTTGATAGATGTAGCAGTTGCTAATCTTCTATTTTTGCTACATCCTTTCTTGTTGTTCTGCTCTGTCCAATGACAGGGGCAGCCCAACCTGGGCTTCTCTCCATGGGGTGGCAAAAGGCAATTTTGAAAATCTCTGATGCATAGCAGTAGGAGGGAGGGGCCCTCATACATTGACTTGTAATGCTGGTGAGCACGCCGCTTCTCTGTGATGGGCAGCTGTACCATACTGTCCTCTTCCACCAGCAAACTCATTCTCGGAGCTACTTTGAGGTTTGGCCAATTTTATGAGAGGAGACTTGTTGCCCTGATAATGTGAAGCCTTTGGCTTTCCAGTCTCAAGTGTCTACAGGCCCTTTGTCCTGGAATAACATGATTATTTACCTCCTCTTTGTAGCTCTTCTTCCTGTCCTGGTGCTTACACACCTGGATTTACTTATTCTAAGCTGCTCCCTTTCAGCCTTTGCTGTAGCTGAACAAGTTAAGCGTCTTTTGCTTTTCCTTTTAAGATAATTTCAGGTTTTGCATCTTTAAGGGTCTGGTAAGTAGCATGGGCCGGAGGCATGTGCTAAGCTTTGGGGACAGACAGATGTGCTAGTGCCGAGTGTGAAACTATGGTTCTCTGTGTTAGGATATATCATGAATTAGAGATTCACCTCCCTCCAGCCCCTCAAAATGGGGAAAATTGTTTCTTTTTCACTCATCTTCATACTCTTGAGTTCCTCCCTTCCGTAGACCACGTGCCCCGGAGGTGGCACGTACTGTGTTTGAAGCGGAATAAATCAGTGGGCGCCGCTTTCAATTATCCCAACCCAAGCTTGTTCACTGCGGAAGGCAGCCTGTGAAATATGGCAGGACTGACAAGTCGCGAGCGCTGCCGGAGCATTAACGCTGATCTGCAGACAGGCATCAGCTCAGTGCCCGCCAAAAGCAGCAATCCCTGTCGGCGCTGCCTGTGACGGCTCCACATTCCCTAAGCTGGGCAGGCTGAGCGCAGAGGAGGGAGCTGGAGGAGAGTGCTGAAGTGCACTTCTGCCAGCGTGCCATTGCTGAAATCCTCCAGCAGCTTCTGCAGCCCACACTTAGAGCCACTTCAGCCTTTTCAATCCAACAGGAGATGTCCTGGGCTGCTAGTTTCAAGCCAGCAAAGTTGACAGCGTAGTCATTCATCTTGCTGTGGTGAGAAAGGGAGCCGACAGGAGAGCTGGAGAAGGACTCTTTGTCAGGAAGTGTAGTGACAGGACAAGGGGAAACAGTTTTAAATTGAAAGAGGGGAGATTTAGATTAGATACCAGGAATAAATTCTTGACTGTGAGGGCGGTGAGGCACTAGAACAGGTTGCCCAGAGAAGCTGTAGAAGCTCGATCCCTGGAGGTGTTCAAGACCAGGCTGGATGGGGCTTTGAGCAACCTGGTCTGGTGGGAGGTGTCCCTGCCCATGGCAGAGGGGTTGGAACTTGATGATCTTTAAGGTCCCTTCCAACTCTAACCTTTCTGATTCTGTGAGGGACAAAGCTTTAGCTGAGGGGGTGACTGTTCAACTCAAAAAACACCTTAAAATGTTCCTTAACCTGAACCCCTTTTCCTGGGAAATAATTTAAAGACTCCACATGGGTCTTGCCAGCTGCTGGGAGTGAAGCACGTTCCCACTGGAGGGGCTGATTTCTGCTGCAAATGCATCCACTACCCTGGTTCCTGTAGAAGGATGATGGCCAACAGTCACCCTGGTGCCCGTAGGCACCAAGAAGCCTGGAACAAGAAGAATTACTTTTCTGGATTATATTTTATTTCGGCTGGTGCTGTAGTAGCACTTTCTGACACATTGGATCCTGTTGCGTGGTCTCTGGTTCAGTCTGGTCTTCCATGACTTCATGGGATGCACACAGGAGACTTCTCCCTCCTCCACTTCTCAGTATGCTATAAATGTAGGGTGGTGGTGTTCATTCAAAATGCATTACAGCAAGTAGAAGGCATCATTCACGCTGCCTTGGCGTGATGCTGAGTGTCATTACCTCCCCGTCTGCTTCACTTCCAGGCATGAAGTATTTTTGTGCCATTGCTTTCCTGGAGCTCGCAGTCTCATCAGCAGTCTCCTGGCTCTCCTGCGACCTTCTCAGCGACCTGCCCTCTGAAGAGGGCCGTAATTTCGGGGCTTTTTCTGGTTTTTAGGGGATAAAATCTGCAGTGACAGAGGACACTTGTAGACAGTGGGAATAAATCACTGGGAAGTGTAAGCACAGTGGAAAATCACTGAACTACTAGTAAGATCCTGCCGTTTCCACGTTCTCTCCCCACTGTTTTGCTTTGCTGATGGCTCGTTCCCTTTCCCTTCTTTGCGATTTCCCTAGGGCCTGTTCCCCCTAGGTCTACCGTGAACATTACAGGGGGCTGGGGGAGTTCTGGGGAAAACCCATTCACTTTCTTCACCTGCCTAATGGTACTATTACATTTTCCTTCTTTTCTTCCCTAGCTGGGTAAGGATGCTTTTGTTTTGCAGATTGTCAGCCTTCACAGTTGTGAATTTTACCCTAAGTGGAGATGGGTATTGACCATTTTGGACGTAATATACAGTGTATCTTTAGTGGATGGTAGGTAAGGCCTTATGTGAATTTGATCCTGTATTTATTTGACAATTTGCTTCTCTTTGCCAACATTTATTAAAAACGTTTCTGCATGTTCAGTCTTCAAGAATAGGTAATACAGTCTGAGTGGATGCTAATGAGAGTAGGGAAAGGAGAATATATTTGTTTTTCCTTAGCACTCTAGATACTTTGATAGTTAAAATAACAGTTTCCTAAAGAGCATTTGCTTCTGAACAAGACCATTTTACTGTGATTTAATATATGTACTATATTAGCTTCTAGAACATCACATCCAGATGGAGATGTTACAGTAGGGGCTATTAAAATCTGTAGGAAGAGGCTCTGACACAAGCAACTTGCAAGAGAAACTGAAAAGACAGACTAAATATTATGTATTATACCCTAATATTCCCCTGATAAGGATGGGAAATGGAATAACAGAGATTAATATGCTTGCCCGTGGTTATGCAAGAAGTCAATTGCAAGGCTATTGAACCAGCATCAGGAACCTTAAGTTCCCATTTGGTGTTTCATCACAAGAGCTTGGAATCACAGTGGGAATCGATGTTCAATTCTGGATGCAAGAGGAATGTGGGTTCAGATAATTTTTTTTTGTTAGCAAATAGAAGTCAAGTGCATTTGGCTTTTTTTTTTGCAACTAACACTGGATGGTGTTTCATCTGCTCGTGTTCCTAAGTATTTGCATGAAAATGAATCTCTGAGATAATCAGATTTTATTTCTAGCTTCTAATCGATGCTCAGGGCTTTGCGGTTTAATTACTAGAATAATTGTTTGCTGAAAACACAGTTCGATATCTATTTTTTTCTTTAAAGGTCAACTCCATCATTTTGATTTCCAACCATTTAGTACTTTATTGATCTTTATGTCATTTCATGATGAGTACGGCATCTTGCCGGCCAAAATTAAAACTTGAAATAAGAAAAATACATTCTTTTTCTTAAATACAAGGAGTGGAAAATACCCTATTTCAGCGTTGCTTGCTGCAGGCGAATCCTTCATACAGTGTCCCCAGGAAAAAAACCAAAAAGATCCTGAAAATTACAGCTGCTCTTTAGGGAAGGAAAAAAAGCAAACCAAGAATCTTTTTTGGAGCCTGATTAATATCAGACATCAGCTGAAGCACTGAAAGAAATTTTGCAGTTTAGCTGCTGATCCTTTAAAGCAGATAAGGCTGCGGGCTCAGTCAGGAGGACATGGAAGGTTTATGTGGCTTGCATGTAGAGAAGGCTGAATGAGTTGAGTAGCCGCATGGAGAAGCGCCCTCTCCTCTATCTGGAGGGGAAAATCACAGCTTCAGCTGGAGACTTGGAAGGCAGGCAGTCAAATAACACCGACCGTTGTTTTGCTGCCGTCCTGCAGCAGAAAGGAGATGCTCTTCATCAGAGGGATGCGTGAGGTGCTGCTCTCCAGCTGCCGCTGCTCCGGCTTTTTCACTCCCCCCATCACAGCCACTTGACATTTAGTTTTAATTTGCAAAAAATGTATCTGTCTCTCCCCGATTATGGGAAGGGGTGCTGGGTTATGGAGTGGAAAATAGACTTGTTGAAAAATGGGCATTAAAGGGTAGCGTGGGACCAATTTCCATTTCACGTTCTTTTTCTGCAGATATATGGGGTCAAATCTTACAGTCCTAGCCCGGCCAAAACCACTGGCAATTGCAGTGGGATTTGGTGCCAGAAAGAGCTAAAAGGTTGGCTTCAATTAAGTGCAAAGATCCCCAAACCATTTCTGCAGCCTGGCTCTCGGTGGTGTCAGGTGGCAGAGCTTCCCCACCGCCCGCAGAGCGGCTCCGCGCCGTTATTTATCTCGCTTTGTTTTCTCTAATCCCCGAGATGACTTGGGCAGATTGCAAACACAACACAGAGCCTGCTGACGGCAGGAAGAATTTATGGGCTGCCTCCTCGGCTGCTGTAAATCGGGAAGCGGCCAGCTAAGGATCTCAGCCTACCTTGAAGCATTTGAAAAAAAAAATAAACCCAAAAAACCCTGTCGTTAAGGTTGAGATGCGCTTCCTGTGGAAGGGTGATGCTTTCCTCATCAGGCATTGCCCTGTAAATCTGCATGTACCTCTGATTTGCCTCAGCCATGACAATCTCATTCAGTTTGTTTGATTTATATTCTGTTGTATTATCAAAAACTATCTTGATAACTTCACCAAATTTTAACTGTTTGGACGGAAGTTTTTCCATGGTACTAGCTCCAGACTTTTAAAGATAATTTTAGATAAAGGAGTTCACCTGCTCCGGGGTATGAAGAGAGGGGAGAAAAATAAGCCATCAATACATTCTTTTACTGGAGACCTGTGAGAAAATAGTAATGGGCGATTAGAAGCGATATCTTTCTGAACATGCACAGTGGGGTGTTTATTTACTCATGAGTCTTGACTTTGCAGCTTTAATAACCTCTTTAACGCAGTTTTTGTGTGCCACTTACTCACATACCACTTTCCAAATACTGCCCCATAAAAGCAGCAATTGATGAGCCATGTCTCCTGTGAAGCAAAGCCTTCGTGGTCTTTTCCAGTGCTTTTTCCAATGCAGTAATCCCTCTTCTAGAGTTTTTGCTAATCCCTGCATTCTGAATTCTTCTAAAATTTTGCCATACAGATATTTTACCCTGCCACCCAGTTCAAGTCCCTCTGTGGGCCCTCCTTCTCCATCCCAAATGTTGCTGGGCTGGGCTGGACTTTTGCAGGTGCCCTCATTGATCGCTTCAATGACCAGGCGAGTGATATTAACCTCCATTCCCGTGACCCAGGGAATGGATTTAAAATCTCCAAATAGCAATAAGAGGAACCCAAACCCGCTGTGAAAGTGCTACCCCTGCTTCCCTTGGTGAGGAGCTGAAGAAGAAATGCTGTATGAGACTTTCTGGCAGGTCCTGGAAGCCTTTAAGACCCACGTCAGGGTTTGCTGTCTGTCGTGCCTCAGCCAAGGGGACCCAAAGGTTGGAGTTTTGAAAGGAGCTTTTGACCATTGCCTGTGAGACCAGGCTGTGTTTGCTTTCAGCTTCAGGATATTAGATACTGCAGTTGTGGCACATTTATGTTGTGGAGCTGCCGTTGCATTTTAGGTCTTTTTAGGAGTTTTTAAGGTATTTCTCTTTCTTTCTTTTGCTCAGTAAGACTAATGGTATGGAGGCTGGAATACAGAGGGAGGGACAGAAGATAACATCACAGTCAGAGCAGGAATCAGGCAGCTTCTGTGTGCAATAAATCATGGTATATGTCAATAGCAGTATTGTGTGCCCGTCGTTCCAGGTCCTCTGGCTTCATCACACTTGTGCTTCTTCCTTCACCCTCACCCATCTTGTCTTTATGCTTTGCACCTCTCCCAGGTGAAACTTTCTGTTTGGAAACATCGGGACGGTTTAGTGCAGGAGCTGAAGGCTCCAAGTGAAGCATCAGAGTTCCTCATATGTCTGCATCCAGCAGAAGAGAAGGGCTTCTTCAGAGATAAAAATCAGACCTGGAGTGGGGCTGGTGACATTGTGCAGGTGCTGGTTTCTCTCTCGGTGACTCTGGGAGCTGAAGGTAGATAGATTTTCAATTTGGGCATCTCAAATAAGTGCCTGAAGTTTGATGGGTTATCCCTTAAGTCCTGCAAACACTTCTTTATCCTTTCAGGTAATGACATGGATTTTGCAGAGGAGGAGGGGTAGCGACAAGTGGCAGAGCCAGCTGGCATCTAAGGCATCCCAGTTCAATTTTTAGGACTCCTTTATGTTCCCAATCTGGGCACTGTGAGCATGTCATGAATGAAAGCTGTTGAATGTGAACATTTTGAGCATACAAGGAAACCCATTAGCTAAAGCAGGGCTGGTAGAGTCCATGTGTTGCTCTAGGAGTTGTGCCATGGCAGAGGGGTGGAGAAACTGGTTCAGCATTGCCTTTTCCACAAGCAGGGTTTTCATTTCCTCCCCCAGAGTGCACCCAGCTTTTGGACACGGTGTGAGCCAGTAAATGTTTAACAGCAATTGTGGCAGCCAATTAACGGCAATGTCATAGAATCATAGAGTGTTTTGAGTTGGAAGGGACTTTACGGATCATGGAGTTCCAACCCACCTGCTATGGAAAGGGACACCTCCCACCAAACCAGGTTGCTCAAAGCCCCATCCAGCCTGGTCTTGAACACTGACCTGATGCTGTGGGAGAGGCAGTGCCAAAAGGATTGATAGGGTGAAGGAAGGAGTTAAGATGCCCACTTTAGTTTCTACTTTCTGTGTGAGCGTGGTGAGTTGTCCTCCCACATCTCCCTTCCTCTCTGAAGGGGGGTGGTCATGGCAGACAGTAGTGCACAGCAGGGCTTGGGTTGGAGTTGGGCAGACAGGGAAAAGGTTGTAGTCAGTACAGTTAATAAACGAGAAAGTTGCATGGTAACTATTAAAGTTCACTTTGTTAATTCAAAGTTTGCCCTGCCAAATTTTTTATTTCTCCTGAAAATAACATCAGTAGTAATTGTCAGTTTGACATTTGATTTTCTAGCCATTCAAATCTTCTTGAGTTGGGCATGGCCGGGAATGCATTCATCAAAATTCCCATCGAGTAGGTATAGTTTTTCTTCTGGAATTAAAAATGTGCCGCCTTGCAGCCAGATGCCATTTTCGGTGTTATTTATTTGTGCTAGTAAGTAAATTGGCAATTGTGCTTTTTAAGGAAAAGGAGCTGATGCAGCCTTGTGCCATTACCTTGTCAGAGCTGAGCAGATGAAGCACAGGGCATTTCTGCAAAATTGTTCTCGCTAGTCTCATTTAAAAGAAAGTCTTACCTGCAAGAGAAAGGGATGAGATCTGTAATGTAATAGGGCAGATTGCTTGGTGTATATAGACTCATTTAAAGCTATCGATCCTTTCTTTATTTTTTACACTTTAAGCCGCTCTTCTTTGCTGGAACATGGAATACAGCTTGGAAATTGTGCGTGTAGGTGAGGGAAGAGGAGAACCAACTATAGCAAATCTATTGCCCTAGTGTATGTAGCAGAGATTGAACAGGCGCTTTAGAGGACAGTAAGGTCCTGTTTTCTCACTGCAGAGGCTCACTCAGGAGCCACCCTGGTAGCGGGGTCTCGTCTAACCCTCAGGGACAAAGTTTACTCCTCCTGACCACCACCAGGTCTTGGCTCTAACCAGAAGCAGGGCCAAGCCCAGCCGTTTCATGATGGGGAACAGGAAGAGCAGGGTACCGCAAGCCAGGCATGGAAGAACTGAATGAATTTGTTCTTGGGCAAATTGTCCTTGGGGAAAAAAGCGGTGGCGGAGCTGCGCTGAGCTGCATCGGCTGCGAGGTCAGTTATGTTTCACTGTACTGTGACCTACACAAAGCCTTCTCCTTACGTATTTACAATTTCCACGCTTGCAAACGTGCCACATCAGCTTGTTTCCTGCTTTGCAACTGCAGCCAGGGGTGGGATGAAGTCCTTGTCCTGGCCAGGGCAAGGCAGAGCAAACCCAACATCCATAGCAGCCATTGCTGGTGCTCTAAAACAGGTGCTCCATTTGCTCCTTGGCTCCATCCATCTTTGCCTCCCGAGTCTTGTGTGATCCACAGGTTGCTGGCAGTGGGGACTGTCACCTGCTGCAGTGGTGGCCTTGTCCTTAAACAGCTTCTCCAGTTCCTGAGATAGGGATGTCTCTGGTTTCAGACAGATGTGGAAGCACTTAACAGTAGCTGTTAGATCAAAATCTTTCCATGCCCTTGGCATATTGGGGTGACTGGTATTTTCTAGTTTCTCAGAACAAAGCTTGGTGCAGCTCTCTCAGCTTATTGCATTTAAGGAACTACAGATGCAGTAATCAAGTCAGGTTACCTGAATTCCAGCTTAACCATAAAACCATCCTTCAGCTCTTTTCTCTGCCCTGTGGGGAGCGTATAGGACCTTGGGTGCCACGTTTTCACCACTGGTCTGGTGGTCATGGTGGAGAATTGTTAAAAGGAAAGTGCTGGATGTACCTTCACCGGTTTTAAGATGAAGTTTTGGAATGAAGATGTAAATGCTAAATTTAAAAATACGGCGAGACGCATGGGGCAGAGGGATAATGTGCTGGTTTTGCCATAGAAACTCTGAATTGCTTTAGATGATGATTTTAAAAGGGAATAGGATTAAAACAAGCTGATAAGATGAAACTAAAGTGACAAGATAAAGTAGTAGTGCATCCAAAAGGGAAGGGGGAGACAGAAATGATGGCAAGAGGGCATGAATTATCAATCAAAATCTCCACCAGAAGGTAAAGTCTTTGCATTTTCTTATGAGAAGGAAGAGAATGAATGAGAAGTCAACAGAATTATTAAACAGCTTTATCATCGCATTCGAGTGGATAATTAGGCAATTAGAATTATTAAAAGTTGGCAAAGCATGAAGCCCAGAGGACTTGTGCTCCTGATTTTGGAGGGGGGTAATGAGGGAAGCAGGGAAAAGCCTTTGGCAGGAGATTTTGATGGTATGTTATGGTGCAGCTTCAAAGAAGAGCCCGACTCTGGCACCCAGCACCCTGCAGAGTCTAGAGCAAAAGGGGATTCAAGAGACTTGACCTGTAAAGAAGAACTGATTTGAAGGTGGACAGTACTCTGAACCACAACAAGAAGTGGGATCATAGAATCATAGAATGGTTAGAGTTGGAATGGACCTTAAAGATCATCCAGTTCCAACCCCCCTGCCATGGTCAGGGACACCTCCCACCAGACCAGGTTGCTACAAGCCCCATCCAGCCTGGCCTTGAACACGTCCAGGGATGGGGCATCCACAGCTTCTCTGGGAAACCTGTTCCAGTACGTCATCACAGTAAAGAATTTCTTGCTAATATCTAATCTAAATCTCCCCTCTTTCAATTTAATACCATTACCCCTCGTCCTATCACTACACTCCCTGATAAAAAAGTCCCTCCCCGTCTCTCCTGTAGGCCCCGCTCAGGTTCTGGAAGGCTGTTATAAGGTCTCCCTGGATTTTCCAGGGCATAAGCTGAGGGTGCTGCAGCATCTCTGAGCAGAGCACCAAGAGGTCAGACTCTTCTTTAGGAGGACAGTGTCCGATTGATTTAGCCTTGCAGTGAATATGCTCTCTTATGCTACCTTACTTCATTTTTCTTTGGTCAGAAGTGACAAATTACTGGATTTTTCCCTGATGTAAATCATGCAAACGCTTTGTTGTCAGAGGATCTTTCCAGCTGAACTTGGAGGCAGCTCCCAAGGCCTCCTCAGCTTCCATTCTCCTTTGTACATTATATCTGATCACCCCCTTTGTATAGAAGAGTTCCGCAAAAAACAACTGAGCAGCCAGGGTAAGCTCACTGAACCTGTTCTTGTTGGGGATACAAAGATGTAGGACCCAGTGGAAAGGAGAAGGGTGGGAACACAAGAACCAGCTCTCACAAGGGTTTGTGTGGATTTATAGCATTGAAGAGTTCAGTGGTGAAAGGAGATGTTGGATCACCCAATGCCATGCACCACAGACCCTCAAATGTCACCTATTGCCTCTCCCCTGAACCTTCAGCCTGAGTGTGGCAAAACCTGAACTGTCAGAAAATTTTTGCTCGTGTGGGGCTTTTTGACTGACTCTTTGGACCAGATCCCTTGAAGGAAGGGCCAGGCAGGCACCGCAGGCTGCTGCTTACCTCTGCAAATTAGCCAAACTTTTCTAGTTGGCTTCTTAAATAGCTGGCTGCACATTTTCAAGGGGAAAGCTGGGTAAAAATGACTAAAAATAGCACGGTGCAATCTGTAACTGTCTGAATTCATCCTGGCCTGCCTTGACACCAGTGCCAGACAAACGTGCTCCTCCTCCATGCTCCTGACCTGCTTAGTCTTAAGCTATAGGTTATTTAAAATCAATTTGCAGAGAAGCGGACATTATATAAATCACTGGGGAAATGTCAGATTACGTATGTAATTTTTGAAGTGCTCCAAACTCATCTAACTCAGCTCCCCATCAAACCAAGGGATCAAAATTAAGCTGAAGCAGAGAGTTTGGACTAGTCACAGTCCCTAAAATGCCATGGAAGACAAGCCAGCATTGCAGGTACTTGTTAGCAATTTCACACCCAGGGACTGTTGTCATTTGTTCAGGACACTCGTTGATCAGGAAAGGGGAAAAAAAAAAAACCAACAAAACCCAAAAGGAGATGATGAAAAATACACGGGCTAGCCTATTTGTTGCTATTTATTTGCTTGGCCTCATTGGCAAGTCCCCCCAGTGTTTTCGGAGAGGGCTGCATTTTGATGAGAAGGCGCCATCCACAATGTTCCTCTTCCAAGGCCAAGTTCAGAATATTAATTATGGGTAATGATGCATAATTAGAGCCTGAATTCCAGAATTAATTGACGGTAGCCATTTAGCATGGATATCAATTGTAACTTGGAAAAGTGCTTTATCCCAGTAGCGTCTGCGTATGGGTAAATAATTAGAGCAGTAAGTGCATGGTTTTAATGATACGGTGGCTTGTCATTTCCTCAAAGGTGTTAAAACAGTATTGTCCTTTAGTGACATTAAAAGTGTGGTAATCTGGTGCTCTCTGACTTGTCATGGCCCCAGCCTGACCGGTGGCAGAGCCAGGAGGTCCAGGACTGTGGCTGCAGCTACTCCATGCTCTCCACTCCTGCCCAGGAGAGCTGGACCTGCTGCTGCTGCACATGTTGGAAGGCCAGCCAGGTTTTTGACCTCCTGCTGCTTTAAATTCCCGAAATTGGGACCAATATTTTCCTCTAGCACAGGTGAGGGGCTGTCACTCAGCCAGCTTGTGGCTGCATTAGAGCATCTCTCAGAGAGGTGTCCAGTCTGGAGGAGAAATCACCTGATGTTGGTTTCTATTGTGGTTTAGGTTGGTTCACGAAGCCGTCTGATGTGCTCCTGCAGGGCTGAAGACAAGATTGGTTGTAATAATAAGCAGTTGTACAAACAGCAAGGAAAGATTTGTCCTGTGGTGTCTGTGGGTCCCAATGGACGTGCTGCTGTTGTTTTGTAGAGCAGAGGGGAACGAAGCCAGAATTTGTGTTTGTTGAAAATAGGTAGTAGAATATTATTAGATCAGCCCCTGCCTCTGACTTGTCAGAAATACTCCGGAGTTAATTACTGCTTTAGAGACACCATCACTGAGCTGCAAGGAAGTGGATCGACTGTTGGCAACATCACCAGTTCCATAT
Organism: Nycticryphes semicollaris; assembly: GCA_013400055.1. Classification (NCBI taxonomy): domain Eukaryota; kingdom Metazoa; phylum Chordata; class Aves; order Charadriiformes; family Rostratulidae; genus Nycticryphes; species Nycticryphes semicollaris. The sequence goes on along the minus strand of VXBJ01006310.1, from coordinate 20,079 downwards.
AATTATTGTGAAAGACACGCAAAAATTGGTTTTATGCTTACCTTGGGTTGGGGCCCTCTGAGCGGCTTTAAGTGGCGGTGCACACACACCGTGTGCATGTGTGTAGCTGTCACACGTGCACTGTGATTTTGAAGGTGGGGCTGTTACTGTGTGATCATGAGTCACCATCACCACTTCTCCTAGGAGCCTGGAATAAAACCCATTCAACATGACAGGCTGAGAGAGGTGGGCTTGTTCATCCTGGAGAAGAGAATGTTCCAGGGAGCCTTCCAGTGTCTGAAGGGAGCTACAGGAGAGCTGGAGAGGGACTCTTTGTCAGGGAGTGTAGTGACAGGACGAGGGGTAATGGTTTTAAATTGAAAGAGGGGAGATTTAGATTAGATATTAGCAAGAAATTCTTTACTGTGATGACGTACTGGCCCAGGTTGCCCAGAGAAGCTGTGGCTGCCCCATCCCTGGAGGGGTTCAAGGCCAGGCTGGATGGGGCTTTGAGCAACCTGGTCTGGTGGGAGGTGCCCCTGCTCAGGGCACGGGGGTTGGAACTTGATGATCTTTAAGGTCCCTTCCAACTCCAACCATTCTGTGATTGTGAGAGTCGTAAGAAGGCTCCCTGGCAAGAATTTTGGAATTAATTCCTTTAGTTTGCAATATGTATGTTTTTAAGTGAGTTTTCCCAGTGTTTGGTTTCTCCCATGCCTGTCAACAAGGCAGCAGTGGGGATGCTGTTCTTGAAAGTGATGTTTACAGACGGTGTTTGTTTTAGGGTTACATCTAGAAACCCAGCTGAGAAACTAGGGGAACCATGCATTTCCTCCCTCTCTGGAATTCCACTGGGAGTGACCTTCAAGGCATGCCAGCTCAAACTGGCAGAGGGTGATAGTGGTGGCACCTTCATAAGTTTAGTTTACTATGGTTTTAGACCGTGCTGGTAAGGACTGACGGTGGGAAGAGTTGATAAAAGTAGACCTCTGGTCCTCTTCTAGTGCTGTGGGTGTCTGTTTTCTGGAGAACTCCTTTTTTTCCTTAGCTACCTGTCAGAAATTAGTAGGTTTGCTTGAGTGTGCCTGTTTCACGCTTTTTCACCTCTAGGGATCCTTCTGTTTGGAAAGTGTTACGTTACTAATAGTTAAAAGGGGAGTATTCAAATCACTTTGAACTTGTTAAAACACAGTAATGCTGATGTCTGGGCTGAGTCTTGTTACTTCCTGGCTGCTGTGCTTCTCTCTATTGTATCTGAGATGTTAAAAGGCCATTTACTGGTGGCCTTACTGCTGCACCCTCCCCACTCACAGTAAGGCTCTCATTTCAGTGAGGTGGTTACCCTGAGTAGGGTACGTGTGTGTGCCAGCAGGTGGGCTCTGATACTGCTAATGCAAGCTTTGGAAGGGAGCTTCTCTGAGAAAACAGGCTTGGAAATAGGCTCTCACTCCATAAACGGTGTGTTACAGCTGGGATTTAAAGTGTCCTGGGGCATTAGTGCATCCGAGAGTCACCTTGTTCCTCCTGGAGAAACAGGAGATCCTTGACCAGAGCTTAAAACACAGTGCCATACACTGAAAAAACCCATCATCTAACTGTTTGCTCGCCTCTTAGCTAGGAGGAGGAATTGGTTAAAATATAAGTGGATATCTCAAAGGCTGAGACTTTTGCCTTTAGTGCAGCGCAGACGAATCCAGTCGCCTGTGAAGCTAATGGGTCATGCACCTGCTGCTCAGCCTTTGCAGTTCTTTGAGATTAGATGAATATTTCACCCCAAAGTATGTGCCATTAAAGACTTGTAATTCTCAGGTATCGTGTTTAATGTGACTTATATTAACTGTTGGGAAACGAAAGTCTCTGTCATGGCAGTGTAAATTTCTTGGTTTAGTAACTTAACACCCCCAGTGCTGTCCCAGTCCTTATGTGTTATCTGGTGACTTCCCACAGCAGGCAGTGGCTGCTTCCAGAAAAGCAAGGAAATAAAGGACAGGGAATAATACTTTTTTAAGCATCGTTACAGGCTGTGCCAAATGGAGGGAGGAACACCTGTGTGGAGGAGGGCAGTGGAAGGAGGTAGCCATGCTGTCAGGTTTTCTCCTTGTCTGACATCCCACAGCGTGTGTGAGAAGCACTGGTTAAAAAACCTGAAATAATTGTTTGTCATCTTCCTCTTTTAGTCACTCTGAAGATGTGAATTGCACAGGCAAAAGCGAGCTTCTTGGCTGCCAACTCGCTTGAGGAGTTTCTCTTGTTGATTTGCTGCATTTGCTTTTTTTCATGAATGAGAAGAGAGGGAATCTAACGAAAAGTGTTATCAGCTTGTCAAGTTAATTAGTGTCTATTTTAATACTATCATTATCATTTGTTACTAATTAATATAACATAAGTAACATGATTACAGCTTTTTTTTGTGTCTTATTTTTCAGTGAGAAGCTGGATGGAGAAGCTGAAAGATAAGGTAGGAGGCTCAGTGTTTCAATTACTTTAAAAGCAAAACCATTTTGACTTGCAGGAACAAACTCATGTCACTGGAGTTCATTATCTCTACAAAGACAATTGAGAAAGGGCTTAAAATTTTCTCTGGGAGGCAAGGAACCAGATGCTGCTGTTGTATAGAGTGGTGTAAATCCACAGTACATCCCTGATGAGAAGTAACTAAGAGCACAAGGAGGGACAGCAGTACTGGATGGACTTCTCTGCACTAGAAAATCAATTTCTCTTCAGACTACCTGGGGTAATTTTTAATATTGCCCTGTAAATTACCTCCACCCCTTTTCTCTATGTCCTAAACTTGGTTCTAGATCCAAGTCAAAAGGATCTGGTGATCCAGATCACACGCCTTCACATGCAAGAAGAGCTGCAAATTCTTGGAAGGAAAAAAGAGCAAACATGGGAAGACTGAAAAAAATAACAGACCCTGATCTTTTCTCCCCGGGGGTACAGGATGATGTTACATGGAACCAAACATTGTGCCAGCCACAGGCAGTGATAGCTTTCTAGGCTCTGCTACCTTAGTGCAAATATTAACATTCCAGGCACAAATGCAGGTTGGGCAGAGAATGGCTGGAGAGCAGCCCTGAGAAGGACTTGGGAGTGATGGTGGGTGAGAAGCTCAACACGAGCTGGCAGTGCCCACTGGCAGCCCAGAAAGCCAGCCCCATCCTGGGCTGCATCAAAAGAAGCGTGGCCAGCAGGTCATGGGAGATGATTCTACCCCTTTACTCTACTCTGGTGAGACCCCACCTGGAGTGCTGTGTCCAGCTGTGGAGTCCTGAGCACAGGAAGGACACGGATCTGTTGGAACGGGTCCAGCAGAGGGCCACAAAGATGCTCAGAGGGCTGGAGCACTATGAAGACAGGCTGAGAGAGCTGGGGTTGTTCAGCCTGGAGAAGAAAAGGTTCCGGGGAGGCCTTAGAGCAGCCTTCCAGTGTCTGAAGGGAGCTACAGGAGAGCTGGAGAGGGATTCTTTGTCAGGGAGTGTAGCGATAGGACTAGGGCTAATGGTTTTAAATTGAAATAGGGGAGATTTAGATTAGATACCAGAAAGAAATTCTTCCCCGTGAGGGTGGTGAGACACTGGCCCAGGTTGCCCAGAGAAGCTGTGGCTGCCCCATCCCTGGAGGGGTTCAAGGCCAGGGGCTGGATGGGGCTTTGAGCAATCTGGTCTGGTGGGAGGTGTCCCTGTCCAGGGCAAGGGGTTGGAACTTGATGATCTGTAAGGTCCCTTTCCAGCTCTAAACATTCTATGATTTTGATATGGCTGTGAAGCCTTTCAAATGTTGTGTTGATGACAGCAAAGTTGTTAAGCTAGAAAAGAGGAGACAGTAGTGTTTTAAGACAAGAATGTTTTGTGACTTAACAGGGCTTGGAAATTCCTGAACAAGATCAAAGTCAATAGACCGAAAAAAAACCACTACAAGGAGTAATGACTTGATAGGAGATTCAAGTCCCTGAAAATACATTTCTAAGCTGAAGTAGATTGTCACCCAAATTGCTCAGCCTTCCCACATGATCCCCACTATATACCAGCAGCACCTTATCATCAAATCTGAACAGAGAGACGGGGTCTGGGTGTCTGTTTTCCAGGACTGGGGAGTGGAAGGGTTTAAGGTGGGTTCTTGCCCAGCCCTCGTTGAGTTGCTTTTCTGCCTACAATAGGAAGGAGGCATGTCTAGCATGAGCGGTGCTCCTAGCAGAGCAGCGTGGCCTGGGATTCAGCCAGAGCGAATGCTGAAGGGACAGAGAATGGTTTTCCCGACGAAGGTAAAAAGCAGACACCATGCCTGGTTGGGTGCCTGAAGCAAATGTAGCATGCACGGGTCACCTGCTCATGCCAGACCTACCCCAGCCGGCACAACACGTGTGTGGGGGACATCAGGCATCTTCTCACTGAAGCCCTAGCTTTTACTTCTTTCCTCTTGGCACCTTGTTGGCTACCTCTGTCCTTCCCCATTGCAGAGGTGGGTGTGTACATCTTCCAGTCTCCAACAGCGTTGTTCTGTAGAGCCTGAACCTCTTGCAGGTAGATGTTGGGCTGCATGGCAGTGCCCAGCACAAGCGCTGGTGTAACTGGAGATCTGCAAGTGTCCACTTAAGAGAGACTCAGCCCTGAGCCATTTCCCTCCTTTTACTTTGCTGATGTTTTCCCTTAGAAAACCCAACAAAAACCTCTCCCTAACCCACTGCTGAATGCTGGTAAACCACATCACTCCCAAATAGACCTGCTCACTCCTTTTCCTCCTCCTTGTTGAGTTTATCAGCACCAGTCACAACATGTGCCCCTCTCGTTTGCTGTTGGCAGATCCCTCTCCTCTGTTTTTTTGTTTCCAATCCCCTCGTACAAATGAGTATCCTGGCACGTGGCTGCCCCATCTCTGAGAGTTGTGTCCTCCTGTGTCCATCAGGGGCTGCCCTGCTGGGAGAGGGAAGGGTGTGGGGAGTGTGGAACTGGGAGTTTGAGTCAGCGACAAATTTATGTCGGGTCTCCTGCAAACACTGTTCAAATATTGCATTTGGCGTGCTGAAGAATGGACGTGAGGTCCCTCTGAAGTCCTGTGTTGCTGTTATCTCAAAGTCCAGTGGAGCCACGAAGGTCATGGTCATGGACCGGGTGTATTAAAAGCCTCCCTAGGACCTGTAAAGAAGCTGCATCTTCCCTTTGGGTGAGGGCTTAAAGAATGGCTTTGGAGCTGGCTGTGACATGGGGTTTCCTCTCAAGCAAGTGAGTTGGCCCCGTCATGAGTCAGGCTGTGTGACACAGAAGGGCTGGGAGAACAAATCCTGGACATTTTTCCCATTGGAGGCTTTTGGGGTGGAAATCATTGGTCCAGACATTGGGGGAAGCCTATAAAAGGGACAAGGCATGATAAAGGCTCACGGGTGGGCTCAGGGGTTCATTGTGTGAAAACTAGTGATTTCTGGTACGGAAACTCATCTGGGCAGCAGCTAAAATGCCATTTCCAGTCTCCTCTCACCACCCACACCAGCAGCAAAGTTCCAGAAATAGAAAAACCCATGCTGCACTAATTAGGTCACCCAATTAAGGCACTCTAATTGCCTTGCAGAGCTACCGTCTTTTAGCCGTGTTCTCACTAACCTCCTTTTTCAGGAAGCGGGGTGCAGGCACACAGCCCCCTACCTGGGCATGTGTGCTGAGCAGGGCTGGGTGTTCTGAGGGGGGCATTCAGGGGACCTGCACGATGCAACTGAAGATCCCTCAAGCCTTGGGATCCAGGCACAGAGGTGTTACTATTTAAGGCACCAAGCAGGATCTGGAGGAGTTTGGGAGGGCAAAACGGCCCTTGTGAGCATTGTATCTGCCCTAGATGAAAGCGGTTATTTTCTTTCTCCAGGTAAGCATGGGAAGGCAGGGCAGCACGCCCTGGAAAGCTATTTTTTTGTTGTTTTGTTGTTGTTTTTTTCCCCACCTACTCAGTGGATTGTGGAAGAAAAGCATTTACACAGTGAGGGTGTTTTTTAAGTTGTGTTGCGGTTCGGGAATGCAGAGGAAGAGGAGTGGTTGTAACTGATGGACAGAGGCTTGCAAAGAAGCTGTCTGATGGTCCCCCGAGCTGTGCACGTGTCCCTTGGTAGGTGTAAGACCTCTTTTGGAGGGGTGTAGATGGTGAAGGGTAAAGCTGAGGTGCCACAGCAGAGGACTCTGTTGCTGCATTGTGAACGAAGGCAGCGCTAATAAGGGAGGGAGCCCGGCTGTACCTGCCTCCCTCGCTGCATTGAGCCCCCCCCGGCCTGAATTAGGTGAGGATGCTGAAGCACTCTGGCACTATATAACTTGGGTTACGTCTCATTTAGAGCAGTAAAATAGAAAATAACAAGCACTTGGGAATATTTTCCGAAGGATTTTAAACGTGTAATTTTAAATCAGTCATTCTGCCTCTAGTTTTTGTTTGTTTTAATAGGCAATGCAAACGTATGGAAACACAGGTGATAGGGACTCAAATACAACAAACTGTGACAAAAGCAGCATAGGGATATGTCACAATCCTAGAGTGGTGGAAGATGACTCTGGAAGGATGGTCTTGTGAGTGCTGCTCTGCTTCTCCCTTTTCCCCATAGGCAGGATACATGTCGGGAATGCTGGTTCCTGTCGGAGTCGGAATAGCCGGAGCCCTGTTTATCCTAGGAGCGCTCTACAGCATTAAGATTATGAATCGCCGAAGGAGAAGTGGCTCCAAGAGACATAAAAGAAAGGTATGGCAACTGCAAAGGAAGAGCCCAATCCCACCCACTCTCCTGTTAACCCCTCTGGCTGTAAAGCAAGCTCAGTCCATTTACAGTTACGCTTTCTTTGGGTTGAAGTGCCCGGGACCTCTGGGTTGGAGTGTGGTGGGGAGAGGGATCTGAAAGCTCTTCATTTCATTTTCGCATGCGGAGCTCTTCACTGTTTCTTTTCTTCCCCCCCCCAGCAGAGGGAATTTAACAGCATGCAAGACCGAGTCATGCTCTTAGCTGACAGCTCCGAAGATGAATTTTGAGTTCGAACTGCAGTGCCCTTGCGGTAGCCCGTGACTTTTTAAAAGGAGGGAGGGAGAGGAAGGAGGGAGGGAAAGAGAGAAGAAAAGAACAAGCGACTTTGTGCTGCGTCGCTGCTCGCCGCCGCCCCGAGCCACCGAGCAGCGGTGGGTACCACCCCGGCGAAACGGCATGCCTCGCTCTACGTGTACCACCCAGTGATCTTTGTTTTGATAACAGTAGTGAGATTCCACATTCGCACCCGGCGCCTCATTCAGAGCCACAGCGCGTCTCGTTACAGCTGGAGCTGATCCATACGGATGATTATTTCCCTCTTTACCCCCGTGTACTGTTTTGGTCCTGGCTGGCAGTAATCTAATCGTGCCAATAGCTCTCACCTAGCCTGGGAATGGAAATCTTTACTGTGAATGACTTCTGTCCAATTTGTTAATTTTAAATGTTACATTACCTGAGCTAGAGTTCATTAGTGCTAAGATTAGCTGCTCTGCTTAATTAATGAGTTATACACTTGGACTGTATCCCTTGCTGCCCGAGAAGTGCCCGAGTACAGTGTTGTTGATACAGTTGGAAGCACATTTCTGTACACGGGTCCCCGACTCTCACCCCTTCTTCCTTCCTTCAGCTCTGCTCCACGCGTCTTGGAGACACACGGGAATGGCCTCGACACTTGATTCACAACAAAAATCATAGTCCATCCTCAACCAGCACTGTCTGTTACAGCACAAGAAGTACCAGCGCTCACCTACCGACGGATAGTCTTGCATGGATCTCTTAGCTTTTGTTCAGTGCACAAGTAAGAGAAGAGCCAGACCAGGGGTTTCTTCAGCTTCTGCCCCCCTGTTTGAAGGACACTAGTTATGGGTTCTTCTCTTTCACAAGGCTGCATTCATGGAGAGGTGAAAGCGGAGCTTTCCAGCTTTACCTGCTGGAAACTGCATTTTCAGCCCCTGGAAGTTGCATGAATGGCAACACCTTAGGCCTCAACACCTCCAGACCACCGACTGCAGAAAGGCACCAACGGTTGCTGAGCGGGTGGCTGGGGAAGTTGTAGGATTTGTGGCCAGTAGCTGGAAAGCAGCAGCAGCCACGGCTGGAGAGATGTCTTCTATGGGGAACTAAAGTGGTCCTGCTGGGAGCCCTTGGCCATGGATGGAAAGGGGAAGCTGTAGGACAGATGGCTGCAGAGGGTTATGGAGGTGAAGGCCAAGGGTGGCACGGGGTGAGGGCAAGCTGCCTTGCTGCCTGGGCTACTAGAGCAGGTTGCAGAGGGAGACAACCATGTCTGAGACCTTGCAGGAACTGAGCGGGGGAAACTAATGTTGCTTTGCACAGAAATGCTGTCAAAATAGCTAGAAAAAGGGCTGCGTTATTTATCTCTGCTTCTGGTTGTGAAATGACATCAGTCTGACATTTATGCACAACATCCATGTTTCTGAGGTGGGAATCACTGTTCTGTGGGGAATTGTTCTTCATTCAAGGAACAGTGACTGTTGCCAGAGAAGACCTGATCAGACAAATAAGGCCAGATCCCACGTCTGTTGAGATTAAATCCCACTGGACCTTCAGAGATGTGGAAGAGAGGAGAGTTTGAGGAGGATTGCAGGACTTCTTTGCTTGTTAAGGTAAAAGAATAGTCCTGTCAGATTGAGAAGGGTAGATGCAGATGATGGTAAGCAAATGTCTCAGTGGCATGTGAGTGGGTTTACAAGGTAGAGAGGGTGTTTGAAAGACCCTTCTGAAGCTCAGTTCTCTCTCGAGAGGGTCAGGGCCTCGTCTGGACGTTAAGTCATCAGATGTGATGTTCAGCTCTGAACAAGCAGTGCTCTTCAGAGCCCAGGTTCTTTCCTGTAGCCCTTACCCACACCTCTACTGAGTCACCTGGAGAAGGACAGGCAGGACAACCTGTATTCAAAATGCTGCTACTAATGCTAGTCTTCCACTCCGAGAGCTGCGCGTGGTCCCTCGTGCCGAGAGCGTGGGAAGCAGGTTGGTGGAGACAGAGTAAAACATCAACGTGTTGGGGAGTCTTTGTGCCCTAATCCCTCTAGGACAGGCTTTTCCAGCCAGGGCTCCACAGAGCTTGCAGCTCTCCCTTTTCATTCCTGAAACTTTGATCGGGAGAATTTTTGCCTTGCTAAAAGCGGCCCCAGGTCTTTAACAGGCACTGACTGCAGCCCACTGCTAAATCCAGCTGTTCCTACCCAAAATCAAAGCCTCTTTCTTCCACAACAAATGGTCAGTCCAAAGTAGGAAGAAGTTTTCCTTCCAGACTGATCTCTCCCAATTTCCTTCTCATTCCCAAGTCTTTTGGAACTTGGAGGTGGCCAGGACATGTTAACGGTCCAGTTGAGCATTGCTGGCTTGCAGTTTTGGGAATCAGGAAATATTGTCCCTTGGGCTCTTTAATGTTTTGTTCCTGGCAAGGCTCAATGAGAGTTGCAAGATGGAATGGCTTCTCTTCCATTCCAGTTTGCTTGAGATCATCTCCAGAAAGGTTTGTCTTTTAGGTACAGTGCCGGGCAGGCTGGGAACAGAACTACACAGGCAGAGGCAAGATGTTCTTGAAATGGTTTACCTTGGTCCAGTCAGGGAGGTGTGGAGAATAAGCAGTGGTGAAGGGCATTGGCCTCTCCTCTCTTGGAGCAGAAAGGATGGTGACTGGGCTGGCTGAGTCCTTTGCATGCAATGGTGGCCTGAAAGAGAAACCCAAAATAACACTGGAAAAGAGGAGCTGCCAGGGATGCTGTAGCACTGAGCAGATGTACCAGCAAGACCCAAGCAGCTGGAGATCAGCAGGGTTTTGTGCAATAACAATCCGTGAAGGACATTCTCCTCTTGCTTTCCTGTTCATGGTACAGTGCCTGCACAGTGAAGTGATCATGGCACAAGTTGCGTTAAGTAACAGATAAAACCCAGAGTTCCTGGGGCAGGAGGAGGAGGAGGAGGTGGGATGGCTGAGCGAGGCTACTGGTCTGAGTACCACAGCTCTGGCAGCCCAGGGAAGGTTTTATGGATGGATTGTTGATTTAGATGGATTGGGAAAGCTGGTGGAGAGGTGCCATGGCCTTTCACTGTGCTAACAAATCCACAGTTTGGGAAGCACTGACTTTCTCCAGTGGCATTCAGTTTCACTGGCTCTCTTCTTCTCCCTCCCCAACACAATCAACTTGAGAAATTAAAGGCAACGCTGCAGGTCAGAGTGATGGAGGTGCCCTGGTGTCCTCAAGAGCCAGGCTTAGCTCGGTGAGGACATGGCATGGGTGCCTGGGATGCTGGAAATCAGCAGTGACACAACTGGAGCTGACAAATGGTTGCAGGTATTGGAGTGGTTGTTCAGCAAGTATGGTGGGACAAACTGGGCAAGCAGGAGAGCTGTAGCCACAGGGAGGTCCAGCTGAAGGCATGGTTCAGTGTTGGCTCTGCGGTCTGTGCTGGAACCAGCCTTGTGGGATAGAAGAGCTGCCCAAAGATTTTGCTTGTGGTCCAGCTTCACTCCCAGTCCTGTCTCTGGCTCTGAACATCACCAGCCAAGGTGCCTTGGTTGGGAGCTGCTGGCTGGCAGAAGACTACAGTTGCCCAACTTTCGGAGCCACTCGGTAGTACAGAGAGATCCCAGCCCATGTCCGTTTAAAGTGGAGGTGTTTGTTGAATAGTTGGGTTTGGTCAGGCACCTGCCCCAGAGCCTGGAGGCTTCCCGTGTCTTCAGCTTAGTTCTTCTTAGTGTGGAGGCAAGAAGGAGAGTCAAAACCAGCCCTGGGTCCCAGCGAAGCCTGTAGGAGCCTTTGGAGCACAGACAGGGTTTTCTGCAGTGCCTCTGGTGTCAGTGGGATTTCTGCAGGTCCTTAAAGCACAAGCATCATTCGTCTCCTTCCCTTCTCATCCAAGGTCAAGTAGACTTTGGATTGGGCTCTCAAAAATATTCTGGGTACGGCTCCGGGAGTTTGATTTATTTGCTTGAAATTATGAGATTGCAGGCAGGGAGGGGAGGAGGGTTTCAGGTGGGAGCTGAAGCCTGCAGTCTCTAACGCTCTACTGATTTAATCCGTGCCTCTGCCCTGCCAAACAAGCAGGTTCATTTGAAAGAGACAGGACAAGAAAAACAGTCAGGAAGAGCCCTCCTCATCCTCCGTGCTGGGTGAACAGCAAGCCCCTGGACGTAGAGGTGGGTGGTGACACGGCTGACGCAGCCTTGTCCCCATGCAAAGCCACGGCTGCGGTGGCGACTTTGCTGCAGCAATAAGAATCTCTCGACTCAGCACAAGAGGAGTCGCTCTCCTCTGTTTTCCCTGTGGATGCCCAACTTGGGATTTCCCAGCAGCACAAGCCGGAATTTACTGTAGGCTTCAGACAACCACTTCGGCATCTACGGCCCCGTTCCCAGCAGGAGGAACCAGCCTGCCTGTCGTGCAGCTCTTGCCCTGATGAAATGCACCTACACCCTACAGCTGCTGATCTTTTGTAAAGGTGTCCCTAATGCCAGATGTTCACCCCGGGTGAGGTTTCTCTGGACTGCGCTGCTTCCAGAGGGTGATATTAGCAGTCCTTGTGCTTTCTTGTGGTTTTCTATTTCAGAAAAAGAACAACTCCTCATACTGTAACTATGGAATGTAGCACTTTGTTAAATTAAAACATTGGGAAATAAAAAGCTGTCCATCATATCTGACTTTATCTCCCTGATCTGTGGTTCATGGCATTTGCTGTCTCTTGGGTAAAGCCAGGAGGGGATTGCTTGGAAGTCTCAAGCATTACATTTCTTTCTCTTAACACTGCATAGAGAACCCTGTCCTCATAGGAGAGATGCTCCATCCCTCTGGTCATTTTTGTGGCCCTTCTCTGGACCCACTCCAACAGGTCCATGTCCTTCTTACGTTGGTGGCCCCAGAGCTGGAGGCAGTACTCCAGGTGAGGTTTCTCCCAAGCTGAGCAGAGGGGCAGAGTCCCTTGCCCTGGTGGCCACGCTGCTGGGGACGCAGCCCAGGATACGTTTGACTTTCTGGGCTGTGAGCTCACAGTTGTGGCTCATGTCCAGCTTCTCGGCAGGACTTCTCAAGCCTGTCCAGGTCCCTCTGGATAGCAACCAGTTCCTCAGGCGTCTCAACCACACCACTCAGCTGGGTGTCATCTGCAAACTTGGCGAGGGTGCACTTGATCCCATTGATAAGATATTAAACAGTGCTGCTCCCAGTACAGACCCCTGAGGGACACCACATCACACACCCCTCAATGGAGCTGGAATCAAAGCAGAAGAATCAGGAAGATGTGAGAGTGAGCAGGAGGTGCATGGGCTGGGTTTATAATCACAGAATCACAGAATGATACGGGGTTGGAAGGGACCTCTGGAGATCATCTAGTCCAACCCCCTGACAAAGCAGGTCCACCCAGAGCAGGTTGCACAGGAAAGTGTCCAGGTGGGCTTTGAATGTCTCCAGAGATGGAGACTCCACCACCTCTTTGTGCAGCCTCTTCCAGGGCTCTGCCACACTCTAAGAAGTTCCTTCTCATGTTTAGATGGAACTGCTTATGTACAAGTTCATGCCTGTTCTTCTCTTGTCACTGGGCACCACAGAAAAAAAACTGTCCCTATCCTCCTGACACCCACCCTTGAAGTATTTCTAGGTGTCGATCAGATCCCCCCTCATCCTTCTCTTCTCCAGATTAAAAAGACCCAAGTCCTTCAGCCTTTCCTCCTAAGAGAGATGCTCCAGGCCCCTCATCATAATTGCCTTCCCAGTCCTGTTTGCAGGTGTCCTTGCAGGCGTTGTGTTATTGACACAAGTGCATGGGCTGGGAACGTGTCCTTCTGACGTATTGTCTACAGGAGGAGGTCCTGGTGCCAGTGGGGTGCACAGCCGGCCCGTGGCGGTGGCTGCTGCCCCTCTCCAGGCTTCCTCCGGTAACAAGAGCCAGCAAGAACTACTTTCTTTTTTTTTTCCAAACGTGTGTATTTTCTCTGATGGAAAATGGGCTTGTTCTGAGCGAGAAATTCCCAGGGAAATCGCCGGCTGGGAATTGCATGAGCACATTCTTTGCTAATTGGCCGTTGCCAAAACCAATCTGTATATTCATGAAGCTGTTTGCTGCATTGCTGACTTTTTCCCGATGCAAAAACAAAACCTGCAGAAAGAAGATAAACAAGGACAAAGGGGTGGGTTTTGTTTTGGTTTGGTTCCCTCTCCCCCCCGTAGGTTTATTTCTGAAGGAAATGACTTTCTGCCATCACACTGCCTCACTGGGAGCCTCTGTCCATCAGCTGGTCTCCTCCTGTCCCTGATTCTGCCAGCCACACCGTGGGTTTGTGGAAACAGGGGAGAGGAGAGAAACTATATTTAAAGACCCACAAGAAAAGCCTGTGTGGAGCCATTCTGAAGCTGCAGAAACCCCTGTGGTGGTGTCCTCTCCTTGCTTTTCCCCCTCTTCCCCACCCTGGCTCCTGCTCGGGCCATGGCCGTCATGGCCATCACAACATCAGTGGCGATAAGTTGCATCCGGACTTCGGGGCAACGCCGCCAAAGCACTGTCTGGAGTGGGGAGTTAGATATTTTATTCCCGTGAGAATATGACTATAGGTTAATTATCTTACTCTATGAATAGTGGACAGCCCAAGAGCCCTTTGAGCTCTCCTGTATGGCAGCAGGCTGCACACCAGGCTCTCTCCTTTTGTGAGGGCACTTGCATAAGGTTCTACTCCTCAAGGCTGAGAGCTTCCTTGCCGCAACAGATTCTTGGTAAGTGAGTAATGCTAAACTTTGACATCTTAGCTAAGTGCTGTAAGGGATTGATTGTGCATATGTAATGCTTTAGACATAAACTGTTGACCAAGTCTGGGGCTAGGATTGGGTCCAGCTGCACCCAGACTCCTCTCTGAGAAGGAGTTTAGAAACCAAGGGGGTCCTTTCTGAACCTCCTGANATAAGGTTTCTCCTCAGCCTCCTTTTCTCTAGGCTGATCAACCCCAGCTCCCTCAGCCTCTCCTCATAAGACTTGTTCTCCAGCTTTGTTGCCCTTCTCTGGACCCACTCCAGCACCTCATTGTCTTTTTTGTGGTAAAGGGCCCCACAACTGGACACAGCTCTCGAGATGGGGCTTCACCATTGCCGAGTACAGGGGACAATCACCTTCTGAGTCCTACTCACCACGCTGCTCCTGATACAGGCCAGGATGCTGTTGGCCTTCTTGGCTGCCTGGGCACACTGCTGGCTTATGTTCAACCGGCTGCCCACCAACACCCCCAGGTCCTTTTATGCCAGGCAGTTCCAGCCACTCTTCCCCAGGTCTGTAGCATCCATGAGGTTGTTGTGACCCAAGTGCAGGACCTGGCACTTGGCCTTATTGAACCTCATCCTGTTGGTCTCAGCCTATCAATCCAGCCTTTCCAGATCCCTCTGCAAAGCCTTTCTACCCTCCAGAAGGTCAACACTCCCACCTAACTTGGTGTCATCTGCAGAACTACTGAGGGTGCTTGTCTGACCCTGTCCTCTGTGCAGGAAATAATCAAGTGTACCTTCCCATCGAATCTTGCAAAACACTGTCGTATTTACATTTACTACTAATTTTGTTAAATCACTGTCTCACCTTAATAAATATTTCACTACTTCTCTCTTACGGGTGAGGTTAATCACTGCCTGTGACAACCCCGTGTAAGCAAAGATTATATGTGCCCTGATGGAGGGGACGAGCTGGATGTCCCAGCCACCCTTCGGGGTCGCTACCCTGGGGCCAAGGACAGCACGAGGTGGCTCTGGCACAGGGCTCGGTCTAATTTGATTACAAGCAGGCGATGGGCCATGAGGCACTGATCCATGCAGAGCAGTGCAGACAGCCCAGCTTGGGGTTGTTTTAATCAATGGATTTCAGAAGGACAAACCCAAAGGCGTTCCCTGCTTGCTCTGCTGGTGAAGCCACCCATAGCTGTGGTCATGGCTGCTGTGCCTGAGCCCACCGGGGTCAGCGCTTGGGTTGAGGTCCTGGGGCCAGGAATGAAAATCTCCTTTATTCTGGGGTGAGTCTCATCCTCCACCTGTGCAACACCCCACCCCCCAGTGCATAAAGGGGTTATAATTGCTTTAAGATTGGACCGTAATGGGCAAAAACGTAGTGCAGAAGGAGGTTGACTCTCAGCTTGCTCCAGGCTTGCAGCAATGCACACAGTGGTTTTCCCCTTTGAGTTTTTTACTCCAACAGTGATGCTCTCCCAAGGGCTGAGGAGCCAGAGAGCCCCCACCTGCAAGGAAGTGGCTTGGGTTTGAGCCAGCAGAGGTGGTGGTGGCATTTCTCAGCAGAAACCTTTCCACCAGTGAGTCTTGTAGAGTCTTGCAGAGTCTTGCATCTGGGCAAGAACAACCCCAGGTACCAGTATAAGTTGGGAAATGACCTGTTGGAGAGCAGGGTAGGGGAAAGGGACCTGGGGATCCTGGTAGACAGCAGGATGACCATGAGCCAACACTGTGCCCTTGTGGCCAAGAAGGCCAATGGCATCCTGGGGTGTATGAGAAGGGGGGTGGTTAGTAGGTTGAAAGAGGTTCTCCTCCCCCTCTACTCTGCCCTGCTGAGACCCCATCTGGAATATCGTGTCCAGTTCTGGGCCCCTCAGTTCCAGAAGGACAGGGAACTGCTGGAGAGAGTCCAGGGCAGGGCTACAAAGATGATGAAGGGAGTGGAGCATCTTCCATATGAGGAAAGGCTGAGGGAGCTGGGTCTCTTTAGCTTGGAAAAGAGGAGACTGAGGGGTGACCTCATGAATGTTTATAAATATGGAAAGGGTGAGTGTCAGGAGGATGGAGCCAGGCTCTTCTCAGTGACAGGCAATGATAGAACAAGGGGCAATGGGTGCAAGCTGGAACGGAGGAAGTTCCACTTAAATATGAGGAAAAACTTCTTCACGGTGAGGGTGAGGGAACACTGGAAGGGGCCGCCCAGAGAGGTTGTGGAGTCTCCTTCTCTGGAGACATTCAAAACTCACCTGGATGCATTCCTGTGTGACCTGCTCTAGGTGTTCCTGCTCTGGCAGGGGGATTGGACTTTCAAGGTCCCTTCCAGTCCCTGATATTCTGTGATTCTTCTGTGGGTCCCATCTTAATGGTAACTGCTGGGCACCCTGTGTTCTACTGTACTGATGACCAAATGCTGGTGTGTGAGCACGCGTGTATGGCAAGATATAGGCACACATAGAGGTTTCACCAGTGGTTTATAGATGCACAGAACCACGTACCACGTGGTATTTGCACCACAAACATTCCACCTGCCGGGCACAGAGGGTTTTGTTTCGACTCACACTGAGTCTCTTCGACTTCTGTCTTTTCTCCATCTGATTCCTTGCAGATTTGCCCCATGTCTAACACGAGGCTTATTACCTGCAGGAGCCTGCTGAAGGAGACACAAGAGGGATCCAAACCAGGCACCGGCTGAACTTTGCAATTAATGGAGAAGAGAGGGTGCTGGGGAGGGAAGGGGATGCTGTGACTGCAGTGGGGGCTTTGAGGGCAGAGCATCCAAAGAAGAACCCAAAGGTAGGATGGTAAAGTTGAACATCTCTTCCTGGAGAGGTGGGAATGTTCTAGGGTCTCCCCAGACTCCTTTTAGGAACAGGCTGAGTTACAGCTCTGGTGTCCCCGCTTTTACCATAGACACAGTAAGAGGAGCACACAAAGCCTCCTGGCAAATTAGCTGCGACGGCTATGATGTACCTGCCTGTGTCATCTCCTTGGATGGTCCAGTACTGCCTTGATGAGTGGAGCTATGAAGCTTCTCCACAGCATAAAGCCAGGCTCCTGCCTGGAAGGGAGGGGTCAGCAGCATGGGTGCAGGATTTGTAGAGTTCAGCATGGCTCCCCCAGTTAGTCCTTGATGGAGACACCCTAAGGACAACCAGGGGAGACACAAGGTGTGAGACAGCTCCACACCTTGGGAGGAGTTGCTGGACCCCAGTGCTACCTTCAGCCAACACCTACAATTTAATTCCTGAGCAGAAAGGCCACATTCAGCAGAGCCTTGAGGTCCAGGCAGGAATATTCATGGGCAGGTCCATATCTTGTGTTGGCAACTGCATTTTGGTCAAATTCATGCCCAGGTGAACTGACTCTGATGCTAAAAGGTTGCCAGAGACCTAAGCGACTGCTGGCATTGCCCAGCTGCTGATGCAGCTTCAACACAGGGGTGTGTGGGGGGGACATGGATGGGCTTGAACAGCAGCTCTTGAGCATCCCTTTCTGAAATTAGATATAAGGAAGAATTACTTAATGAGAGGGTGGTCAGGTACTGGAACAGCCTGCCCAGGGAGTCGGTGGAGTCACCATCCCTGGAGGTATTTAAGACACATATAGATGTGGCGCTTCAGGGCATGCCCTAGTGCTTGAGATTGTTGGGTGTGGTGGTTGTTGTTATGGTAGGGGTTTTCTGGGTGTGGGGTTGTCAGTATGTGGTGGTGGTGTGTGCCCAGGGAGTCGGTGGAGTCACCATCCCTGGAGGTATTTAAGACACATATAGATGTGGCACTTCAGGGCATGCTCTAGTGCTTGAGATTTTTTGGGTGTGGTGGTTGTTGTTATGGTAGGGGTTTTCTGGGTGTGGGGTTGTCAGTATGTGGTGGTGGTGGTGTGTTGGTTTTTTGGGGTGTTTTTTGTTATGGTTGTACTCGATGATCTCAAATTTCCCTTCCAACCATGAAGATTCCATGAAAATACCCCCAGAAAGGTCCTAGGCCTTTGTACAAGAAGAGAAACGTTAACGTCTGTGTTGGGGCCAGCATTCAGGAGTGGAGGCTTACCCTCCCTTCCAGGGGCTCCTGGCAAAGCATTTATTTCAGTTTGATGGATAATGAAGGCAGTGGAGGGGAAGCAAGAAAAGCTTTACTCCAAATTCAGTGCTTGGGGGTCAAACCTATCTCTTGGGGAAGGAAGCCGGGACCAGCCTGGTCGGACAAGCTTTGTCGCACAAGTATTTCCAGCTCTTGCTCGCAGCATCCTCATCGTGAAGCCCGTGGGTTTGGCAGGAAAGAAATCTCCAGTGGGAGGTTGAAAAGGGACCCAACAAGGGGGTTGTGAGCAAGCAGCACCCAGACCGGCACCAGTTCACTCAAACAAAGATGAATTTTCAAAATCTTATATATAAAAAAAAAAAGTCTGGAAGGCTAAACTGCAGTCAACGAGGCTTTTCACTAATGAATTAATTTCATCTGAAGCAGTGGAAGTGGAACTGAATGAGAAAAAGGCTGATGTTAACAGGTTCACTGCACTTCAGTTTTAATCTTTCCCTGTTTTTTTTTCTTTAATGAAGAACAAATTGGTAATGTGAGGGGAAAAAAAAATAGTGAGAGGGAGGAAAAAATCCCTGAAAAAATGTGAGCTTATTCATATAAAAGGATACTCAGAAATAAATTAAGAATTTCTGCCAGAAAATTAAAACAGCTGCTATCACACAGGCAAAGTCTAGATAATGAAATTATTTGCCAGCATCGGGCTGTAATTTGACCTGGGATTTTGTAGTCAAAATGTTTAAATCACTGGCTTTAATCACACTTTATACTGGGAAGCTGAAAAGCCTTATTCTAAATAATTGATTGACTTGCCATTTTTTAATTTTTAGCTGTTTTCCCAAGATTGATTCTTACTGGCCAATATGCCCTTTAAACCTATTGATTTGCCTCTGGGGATTGTTTGCCCATGGAATTGTGCTTTTTTCTTACCAGAAGTTACTCTGCCCTTAAATGCACTTAATAAGCAATTTCAGGGCTTCTGATATTTTTTTCCAGATTATTTATATTTTGCATTTTTAATATTAAAAAATAGCATATAGCATTCTTCCGATCCATGGGCTGGTTGGTTTTGCATTACACTCTGGTCTGGTCAAATCTCACTTGGACACAGGCTGAAATTCAATGGAAATACCCCAAAATCAGGTTTTTGTTTTAAGAACAGAAGATGGGGCCATTACAAGCAGGAGCTGTGCAAACATTTAGGAGCAGTTTGTGGTGACAAACACTTGCCTTGTAGGCACAAGTGGCTGGTTGTGGGGTTTTCTGGTGGGGTTGTGGTTTGTGAGACTCAACCTCTCGCTTCACCTGAGCGGAAGCAGAAAGTTGGATCCATCTGTGGTGATGCCTTGGGAGAACTGTCTCCTTCACCATCCCTGGAACCTTCATAAGATCAGATGTGAAGCGTTGGTGAGGTCTTTGAGTGGGGGGAGGCTGTGGGACCTGGCGGTGGCCCTGATGCCACATGGACGGAGGCTGGTTCATGCCTGGAGACCACATCTTAGCAGCACAGAGGTTGCTGTGCTTCTAACTTCTCCAGATGGTTTGACAAAATAATAACTCTTGAGATGTGCAGAGGTGACTTTGCATGACTTCGCATGACTCTAAGTCAAAGTTGACTTTTATAATTTGTAATTGAATTTGTCTACTGTGAAAATGAGAAAAAAACACCAAAAAATGCTGGCAGAAATGACCCGAGACCATCTTTATTTCCAGTAAAGCAGGAGAGGGGGCAGTGAATCGTTGCAGCCTCGATGGGAGTGAATGGGCTGGTGAACACACGCTTGATAAGACATTCCTCCAAAATCGAAAGTGAAGAATGCGGTTTAATAGCATTAAAAATAAAAGGCTAATAAAGGGATTTGTCTGCACACAAGCTATACAGCATCTATTAAAAATGAGGACTTAATTGGATATTTGTTTTGCAGTCAGCCTACTGCCTTTAAAAATACATGCTTTTGCCCTGAAAGATTTAAATGATCGCACCTGGGCGTAGGAAGGAGATGAGGCAGTGGGAACACTAAACCAGAAGACACATGGGCTTTTTGGAAGGCAGAGTACACACTTTCAGGAGAAAGGAAACAAGAAAAAAGAATCTTATTATTTAACATTTACCTTATAGCAAAACAAAGTGCTCCGAGCCAGGCTGGGGCTTACAGTGCTGGATAACACCCATGGGCATGTGATGGCTCAAACTGCTTGAAGTGTAAGGTAATACCTGCAAGTGTGTCCAGAGAGGGTTTTAAGCGTGTGTGGTTGGGGAAATTCAGATGGGTCAAGCCATCCAGAGGGGCCTGGACAGGCTTGAGAAATGGGCTAGTGCAAATCAACCAAGTCAAGCACAGGGTCCTGCACCTGG
>VXBJ01006309.1:105364-174729 GCA_013400055.1 Nycticryphes semicollaris | reverse complement strand
CTTGTGCTCTTCTCTATCTGAATCATTCAGATACTGGCAGGATTCTCCCTGGCAGGCTGGGTGGACTGCCTTGGTGTGAGTTCAGGGTGGAAAAGCCTTCAACTGATCCCCATCTCCTTGCAGATCCTATCACTGACCTCTTTTGGACCACGGGAGATACACTGCAAATATCTGGCTGATGCCACCCCCGAGAATGCTTGTCTTTTAGCATGGATGATTGAGGGTGTCTGCCACGGCAGTTTATATACAGGCAGCACCTTTTGAGTGCCCAGGGTTGGATGTGAAGTGTTCACATTAATGTGATGTGGCTTCATGATGGGTATGTTTAAGGACACTCTGCCAGGATGGGAAATTTTTCACAGTTTCTGTTTGTATGTTTTTATCAGTTGATGGCTTCTTCTAAGCAGGGTAATGTTTTAAAGTACAATTGGTTTTCCTTTAAATAAAAAAAGCTTTTGAAATTTTTAATAATAACTGAAATGTTTTGGTTCTCTCAATGATAAAGTCATGACAGAGATTAAAAGGTAAACATTTCTAACACATTTGCTGATCAATGGCTGCTCTCTTCCCCTCAGCGGGAGAAGCTAGAAGGAAAAAAAACCTTACAAAAAATAATTGATGACATAGACCTAATCTGAATCAGCTATATGTACATTGCAGAATAATAGCATTAAAAATTAAAGAATAGTAGAAATGGACCTCAAATTTCAGCTTTCAGAAACCGTAAGCAGGAAACAAAAAGCAACTACAGACATCAGGGTGAACAAGTCTTTTTTTTAAGTGGTGCATTTAAAAATTAATAAAAAGACAAATGAACAGGGAAAAAAAACCCACAGTAGAAAAACTATATTTCTCTTCAGGGAAATATTTGCAGATACAGGCAGTAAGAAGAAATCGGAAAGATTTCCCCCAAAAAATTACCTGTGTGGACTTTTTCTGTCAATTTAGCTTAAAAGAGCAAATGTTAGGTAGCCCAATAGTGCAACACTTCAAATAATCAAATCTTGCATCTCAAGGGATTGGGTCTAGAGAGTAATTTGTGGCAAACTGTGGTATTTATTCACCACCTTCTACTTCCTGTTTTTATCCTGTCCTTGAATGTATTTCTGTTAGTGGAGGAGATGTTAGGGGCCATAGTTCTTATCACCTGTCCTTCTTAAAAGGAAGAAATAAGAACTCAATGCGTACTGTAGTTAGGTGCAGATACTCTGTCCTGCACTGGAGGAAAATAAATTAATATGCAACTCCAGCCCTGTAATTCTTTGAAATACCAGAAAAGGGAGCATGTGACTCAGTGCATAAATCATAGAGCGGTTAGAGTTGGAAGGGACCTTAAAGACCATTGAGTCCCAACCCCCCTGCCCTGGGCAGGGACACCTCCCACCAGAGCAGGTCACTCAAACCTACATCCATCCTGGTCTTGAACCCCTCCAGGGATGGGGCAGCCACAGCTTCTCTGGGCAACCTGGGCCAGGCTCTCACCACCCTCACATTAAAGAATTTCTTTCTAATATCCTATCTAAGTCTCCCCTCTTTCAATTTAAAACCATTACTCCTTGTCCTGTCACTACATTCTCTGATGAAGAGTCCATCCCCATCTCTCCTATAAGGTAGGGGCTGGAGCCCTTTCCTACTACATCACAACTCTATGTTACGGAGACCTCCCTGGTTAATAGAAGAAAGGTACTTCCAGGGCATGAACGGTTTCACTACTTGAAATATTCACATTAGGAAGCAAAGAACCGCGCACTCCATGAGCTGCAAGAGGTTGCACATGATGCTGAGACACAGGTTTTTAAAATGAAGCGAGATAGACTCTCCGTCCAGGTATTTCACAGCTCGTTTCAACGAGAGGATGGGTTTCCATTTCATCTTCAGACCTCTGAGTAAAAAGTGACTGAGAATTTATGAATTTGATACCGTTGTGCTCCGAAGTGCCGAGATTTATTGAGTGAGCTGCAGATTCTGAGTAGGATTCCTTTGATCAAATGCAGACACCAAGACATTTCACCTTATCCAGTTGAAATTACGTCCACTGAAAAGAAAAAGGCACTTTTAATGTGGTCCTAATACAAGTCAGATAAATTATGTGTCCAGGTGCTTATGTGTTTTCACCGACCACAGATGGAACTTAAAATCACTAGTTAAAAGGTAGAGGTCTATAATGAGGTGAGATAAACCTTTCCACCCCTCTGAGTTCTTGAGTTCTGTAAACTATCATCCCTCAGCTCCAGAACCAGTGCTACTGTGTCAGGCACAGCAGGGTACTAGGAGGACATGGTCATTGTGTCACGGGTTTCCCGTTCGTCTTTGTCATCTGCTGAATCTTCAAAGGCCCTCTGGAATGCCAGCTTGAGGGCAAACTTGATTTTCCGATCCCTGTAGCTCCCCACAAGGAAGTAAATGATGGGGTTGAGACTGCTGTTCACGCAGGACAGCACAAAGCCGATCTCCGGGGAGTAGAGGAATTTATAGCCCAAAAAGTCAAAGAGGATCAGGACGCTCAGAGGCACAGCGAAAATGAGGAAGAAGAGGATGGTGAGCATGATGATGGTGAAGAGCCTTCCTGTTTGGAGGTTCTGGGAGCTGCACTTCACTCTGAGGAAGAGGGTCAGGCTGAAGAACAGCATGAGGGGCGTGCAGAAGAGGAAGTCCAAGGCTCCGATGGTGATGAGCACGAACCTGCAGCTCTTGGCAGTGGGGTAAAGGGTACACAAAGTGTACCCCAGTGCATTTAGTAGGAAGGAGAGACCCCAGAGCAGGCCAGAGATGATGCCGGACAAGAGCTTTGGGCGGTGGCTTCGGCACCAGACGGGACTAAGCACAGACAGGCACCTCTCAATGCTGATGGCAGTGAGGAGGTACAAGCCAGTCCCATACATGAAGAGGTCCAGGAAGAGGAATATCCCAAACTGCACCCCAACGTTGAACTGCATCAGGTACTGAACTGTCTCTATGGCGATGCAGAGGAGATACCCAAAGTCAGCAGCGGCCAGGTTCAAGATGTAGACAGTGAAGTGGTTTCTCCGGATGCGGAAGCCAAGGTACCAAAGGACCATGCCATTTCCCACCATCCCACAGGCCGCACTGATGAGGCAGAAGCTCTCCATGAACTTGAGGACAGCATATGATGCCTCTGGCTTTCCCGTAGTCTCGCTGTGGTTCATCCCTTGAGCCTGGCTGGCTGGAGTTGGAAGGAAGATCCATGTAGCTGAAGAATTCATCATGAGGGACTTCAGAGAGACCTGTAAGCAGAGAGGAGAGAGGTTGTAATTCCAGTGTCACTTTCCCTCATGGTGATCTGGTGGTATCTCTGGATTCGTTCCAGTTCCTTGTCTCCAGAACTTGATTTAGGGAGGGATTGCCGCGTTTGGATTCTGAGCACTGAGCGTTGTCCAAAGGCCAAGTATCTAAGGCCAAATTCTATATGACATGTAGAAAAAAGTTAGATTGCCAAGGTGTATTTCTTCCTTTTTAAAAATCATTTCTAGAGGGCCCTTTTTGCAGTCAGTGTTGGCAAACAAGTATCTTAAACAAGCATTTATAGCTTAGATTAATCATGTCTGAGAAGCACCTCCTGCCTGAATAAAAAGAGAACCCATCGCTAACAACTCTGGGATAACTATCTTTGCTTCATGTAGCTAGAATTAGGTGAGACAAATCTCGCCAAAAGTGCATGAAAGTTCTAGGCAATCAGCACAGAAGGTTAATCAGCAAAAAGCTGATTGGGTTTTGTCCCATGCACATGCCCCAAAAATGTGGTAGAGTGTAGTCAAAATAACTGGAAGGTTTGGGTTTTTTTGTGTTGATAACTGATTTCTGTTTTAATAAAATGCAGTTTAATGTGGTGCAGAGCCCTATGTACAGACAATAAACAACTCAGTCTGACAGAATCAGCCCATAATAACGTCCTTCTCAGAGAGAAACTGTGAGAACTGGGAGGGAGGACACACACACAAAACATCTGACCCTCCCAGGGCATTGGAATTATGTCTCAAATAATTCTTTCACCCCATTCCCTGCAGCAGCTCACCCTGCTTCTACCACCATGATCACAGAATCATAGAATCATTCAGTTTGTAAGAGACCCTTGGGATCATCGAGTCCAACCATCAGCCCCACTCTACAAATTCCTCCCCTACACCATATCCCCCAACATCACATCTAAACGACTCTGAAACACACTCAGGGATGGGGACTCAGCCACCTCCCTGGGCAGCCTATTCCAGGGTCTGACCACTCTTGCTGGGAAAAATTCTTTCCTAATGTTCAGCCTAAACCCACCCTGTTGCAGCTTGAAGCCTTTCCCTCTCGTTCTATCACTAATTCCCTGTGAGAAGAGACCAGCACCAACCTCTCTACAGTGTCCTTTCAAGTAGTTGTAGAGGGAAACGAGGTCTCCCCTCAGCCTCCTCTTCCTCCAACTAATGATACCAGGATCTGAATGAGAATCTGGACCAAAACAAAAAAAAAAAGTTAAAAAGTAAACTTCACACCTTTTATTTTTTTTCTTGGTGTCTGACGAGGTCAAACAGAGTGATTGTCTTCCTCTCTCCTCACCAGCTATTAATTTTGACGTGGGAAGGTAGAGGAGTGTCTCAAAAGGCACGATGAGATAGTTAAAAAGAAGAGAGGAACAGGTCTAAGCGGGGAGAGCTGGGAAGATGTGAATCACTGACCAATCTAACCAGCACGAAGAGTCTGTTCTCTCTTTGCAAAAACACTGCAGCACAGATGGAGACAGACTTCCACAAACAAGCAAAATCTTGGAATCATAGGTGAAGGAGCATCACGATGAATATGACAGATTGAATCATTATTGTTTCATCTCAGCACCCCAGATTTACTGCCTGGATAGAGGCCAGATGAATGCCTGATGCACGTCTATGGCCTGGAGTAACATAGACAATCTTGCTGCATTAGTCCGTGGAAGGCATGTTCACCAGCATGTTGCTTGGTTGGGAATCTATCTGGGACCATTAAATCTGGTTTTCACCTTTAAAAAATGCAAACATTATCATTTAACAGCGCCTTTAAAGCTGCCATTTGAATTGACGGAGGGTTACAGTCACCACCAACAGGGATGTGTTTTATTCTGTCTCTGGCAGGCATCAGCCACCTGCCTGTCTTTGCTGACTGCAGCTACGTTGCAGAGGGCCTGCTTCAGCAAGAGGATGAGTGCGTGGCCAGCTGAAGTTGGCTGAGGTGAATTCCACCCTCAGCTTCACCAGGGTTTGCAGGATGTGAAACCTTTAGGGGTGACCGAAACCAGGGAGCTTCTGGCACTGCCCCGTACTCTTCTATAGGAAGCTGGATGATTCCATCCTCGGCTGTTACTGGACCTTGGGTGCTTCTAGTGTTAAGACTTTAGAGAAGACTGGTCTCTAAAGAAAGAATTTCAGTACATAATGAAACGAACTATGGAAAACAAACCCCATCATCTCCTTTAGAATGCTCAGAATCTCTGTTGCAAGGCGGTTTCACAACAGGAACACGCCTGGGTTCTATCTCACCTTCTCTTTCCTTGTCTGGGCAGAGCAGCCTGACCAACATCACCAGCAAGGCTGCCTCTTCCCTGAGCATCTGTAGCAAGCAGATTGAGAAAGTACAGCCTTACAACTTCCTCACTACCTGCTTTTGGGGTGGTAACAAACTGTCAGACCTTGATTCAAGATAGAAAGCAGCTGGAGCAGCCTCTAATTCTGTGAACCAAGGCTGATGTGAGGAGAAAGGCAGAGCCAGAGCTTAAATGGTTTCCTCGCTTTTAGAAGACCCAGTGCAGCACTGTCCTCTGCCACATGCTATCTGAAGCCAATTTCCTATTGATTTGAAGAGGACACGAACATTTCAGTGCCACCTAAGATCTCTCTGAGCCCACTCCAGCCTCCTGACCAGGTGTGTCTGTTTTAGGAAAGCAGCTCTTCTACCTCCTTGCAGCAGCCACCTCCGGAAGGTGATTGACCCCATCCTCCAGAAGCGTGTCTCTCTCCAACGGGCATTCAAGGAATCACAGGTGATTTGCTGTCTAATGTAGGTTTGTCAAGCCTATCTCCTAATGTTAAATGACATTGCCCCAGTGCCACTGATTGTACCGCCAGGTACAGATACGGCTGTAAGGGACGCCCCATGGACAAATGGCAAAACATCCATAATTTTGCCTTCCACTGTGCTGAAAGTGAAGGAATCCTTCTCCAACTTCTGTGGACCATGGAAAAGAATGCCAAAAAAAAGTCACTCACAGTTCCCTATATTCATTTATGACCTTGGAAAGACTGATTTCTTCTTGTCTCCAAGGCACAGTTCAAGATGTGAGTCTACTTCCTTAATGAAACTAATTAATGAAAGCTTGCATCACACAACAGCAGGCTGAGTCTAGGTGGTCTTTTTCTCTCTTGAGATTAGACATCCTCCCTGTGATTTGCATGCTGACTACCATGTAGTTCTTGTGGCAGATGTCAGTCTAAACAACCTTGACACCACAAAGACATCTTCGACTATGGACACAAAGTTATGATGTCATATTTTCTTGGCTGGTCTCGAGATCATTTAAGATCAAAACTGCTAGTCCTAGGTCTCTGAATAATGGCATCTTGGACTGCAGAGGTGTATTTAGAGCAATTCAATAGCGCTTGTTCAAGGAAAAGGCTCCCCAGAATGAAGCTCTCCTTACCTTGAAAATGATCAAGACAATTTCTTACTTATAGCCAGTTTCTAACCAACAGGAGAAGAAAATGTTGCATCTCCTTTCCTCCATTTTTTCCCTTTCCCTTTCCCTCACCATCTCTCCAAAAGCACAACAGAAAGCATTAGAGAGAGTGCAATTAAAAAGATACCATCTAGGAATTTCTCACCCTTTTGTGGATTCCTTGGAGTTCCAGTGACCGATTTGCAGCAGCCGCCTGGTGTGGATCCGCCGCTGGGTAAAGCTGTCACCCGAGTTCTTTGACATAGGATCCAGAGAAAATCTTTGTGTCATACTAGAGTGCTGGGCTAGTTGGACACTGTTTAAAAAGCCACGGTCTTTCCAACGTGACATCCGACAGCCAGCCAATCACTCTCTTGAGGAAATAGCTAGTTTGTTGTGCATGGTCACTTACGATTTGAACCACTTCCCCCTTCCTTCTTTCTACAGAAGCTATCACTGTCATGTTACTACTTCTCCCTTCTTCATCCAGACAGTACAAAGAAAGCAAGAACCGTGTTTGCAAAATTATACCTTGACTCTTGCATCGATGCTTTGTTTCCTCCTCCTGTCCCCAAGGTGCTCCAGATTCAGACCTTGAAGAGGATGCCCTACCACTGCTGAGGGTCACATAGATTGAGAAATGGTTGGTCCTCTTCCATAACGCCTGCTGATGGTTTCACAATATCCCACAGTACAACTTCTCCGTCCCCAAGGACCTGTTGTCCCTGCCAACTGGTACACCTGTCACCACAGAGTGGCCTCTTTTGACCCACAGAATACCTTCATCTTGGAGTCTGTACTGATAGTGGTGATTGCCCCAACCCAGGTGCACGACCCTGCTCTTGGCCTTGCTGAACTTCATGAGTTTCTCATGGGCCCACTCAAGGTCCTCTCGATTGCATCCCTTCCCTCAGGTGTATCAGCTGCACCACTCAGCTTTTTTGTCATCTGCAAACTCACTGAGGGTGCACTTGATCCCATTGTTTATATCAATGATGAAGATATTAAATAGTATTGGTCCCACTGTGGACCCTTGAGGGACACTACTCATTGCTGGTTTCTATTTGGACCTCTAGCCATTGATTGTAATTCTTTGGGTGGGACTTTTGTTCAAATTCTAGATGTCTATTTTAGATCTAATCCCATCCTAAACTCAGGTCTGAGGTAGATCAGGTGAGTCAGTTTCTGGAGAGATCTATTTCTTTCCATAGGAGAGCCCAAAGTGACAAAGCTCAATTCAGCTGACTTTGGTAGGCATAAAAGAGCTGACTTCCTCCCTCGGTTTCCCCATTTGTAAAAGAAGGAATTTTTTTACTTACTCTGCAATTTGCTGACCTTTGCAAGAACATGCAAATTCTGGCAAGAAGCTTTATTCACTGGTTTGCCAGTGATGAAATTTCATGCAAAATAGGACTTGAAGGGTCATCAAGAAGTAACCCAGCCCATCTTCTGTTTCTTTGTAAACTTGAGCATAGCCACTACGGAGAGAAGTGTGCTTAAAGACTACCATGACAGGTAACCATTGCCACCCCCAGAGCAGGGCACCTCTCTCACTACAAGAAATCTCTCTGACTCTTTTAAGATGAAAATGTGGTGTTCATGTGTTTTGTTTGTGCAATACCTGAAGTTGTGATGAACCTGTTTTATTACTCATTATGCTATAACGCCACAGCAGTGGGTTTAATGGGCCTCTGCACTTGGGAGAACCATAAAGCACTGCTTTGCCCAGAGATGCTGTGGCTGCCCCATCCCTGGAAGGGTTCAAGGCCAGGTTGGACAAGGCTTGGAGTAACCTGGTCTGGTGGGAGGCATCCCTGCCCAGGGCAGGGGTTTGGAACTAGATGATCTTTAAGGTCCCTCCAGCTCTAACCATTCTGTGGTTCTAGAAAGGGTTAACTGAACTGGGTCACTCCACATGCTTCTCCATCTTAATTCTATTGATCCATTGGCTAATCCATTGGCTGTTACTTCTACTGGAGAAACCCCTAAATGTTTTCATAATACCATTATCACAGACCGATGGCTATTTCTTTAATCTACCTTTGCTTGAACTTTTTAGTGAGGTCAGAATCAATTCCTCCTCCTTTAGCCCTTCCCTTTGTGCCTTCCTTTCATTAAGCCTCTGCACCTCCCTCCTCCAGCCCCAAGAGCCCTTCAGGTGGGAGATTTCCTTGGAGATGGTTATAGAGTGCTACTTAAACAGTTTTCTTCTCAGCCTTCTTTCTCCTGCTGGGTTGGGAATGCATCCTTCGGTGCACACAGGCCAGGCCACGCTATCCAGACAGCCCATCAAAGCACTTCTCACACAAGCAGGAAATATCACATTTGTGATACAGAAAAACAAGAAATTAAATTAGATGGGATTATACAGTAAAAGGCACCTCCTCAGCAAAGGTTCGGAGCTTTCCAGAAGCCATTCTCTGTTCTTGAAAGATTTTGTGCTCTAAATCACTCCTACCAGGGAAGGCAGGTGTTGAGTAAATAAAATCATACACCCCTTACTCAAAAAAGTAGTTCTCCAAGCACAGAGGAGGTAAGTTTTCCAGGTTCTCTGGCTTCTTTCTTTTCTACTTTTGTTTCCTTTCTTCTTTTCTTCTCTTGATTTCCTTTCCTCTTTTCTTTCCCTTCTTGAACAAATGTGAAAATATGAAAAGAATTTTTTTCACTAAATTTATCAACTGTCTGTGGGTGGAACCATGCACAGAGCTAGTTCTGTAGTTCCAGATTAGATCGTTTTAGCATTTTGTTTCCTATTAACCACCTGAGATTTTAGGGAAGAAGGCTTGCAGTAGGGAGATGGTGCAATTTCTCATCCTTTTTGAAATGTTAGCAGTCTACGTTGGTTTTATGTTATTTAGCAATTGATTGCATTACATCACATACCTCTAGTCTCTGCCTGGAAAGATACTTCTAGAAGATGGACATAACTTGTGGGAATCCTCTACTGAAGTAGTTGCTCTAGTCATCCTCTTAGAGACAACAGAAAGAAATAGCCCCCTCCAGCATGTAATTCATCACATCTTTAAGTAGACGCTTTAGGCTCGTCAGGAATTGCCCTACAAAGGCAGAAAAGTTGTTTTTCTGGGGAAGAGAAGGCTCCGGTGAGACCTTTGAGCCCCTTCCAGTCCCTCAAGGGGCTCCAGGAAAGATGGGGAGGGACTTTTTACAAGGGCATGTAGTGATAGGATGAAGTGCAGAGAATTCAAACTGGAAGAGGGCAGAATTAGATGGGACCTCAAGAAGAATTTTTTCACTCTGAGGGTGGTGAGAGCCTGGCCCAGGTTGCCCAGAGAAGCTGTGGCTGCCCCATCCCTGGAGGGGTTTGAGGCCATGTTGGATGGGACTTTGAGCAACCTGGTCTGGTGGGAGGTGTCCCAGCCCATGGTAAGGGGTTGGAACAAGATGGTCTTTAAGGTCCCTTCCAACCTGAATAATTTTATGATCTTTTTTCTTTTTTTTTTTTTTTTTTTTTTTATTTTTTTTGAAGATATATCAGAAAATGAATTATCCATGTAAATTTTACCCCCCTCTTGAAAATCTTTTCCCTTCTGTTGGTACAGCTGTAAGCGCAGTAAAAGCCCCGAACTTTCCCAACTTCCTCTCTAGGCTTTACTCTGTGGGTTTGAGAGCAATTTTGGTTTTTCTCCATTTCACTGTTTCCTGCGGATGCTTAATCAGTTTTTGCCTGCACAAGACTTTCTAATTTTGCTGTAATTGTAAATAGGTGGTAGATAATGTGAATTAACTGAGATCTGCTCAGATCACCTGCACAAACGGAGAGGTGGTTGTGTTGTCATTGGGGAGGACTTGCAATAGCCATTTTTAACAGGGTCGACTGGGAATATTTTAGTACTTGGATAAATCCCATACAGCTGATATTTCATTTCCACAAGGTGCCCACTTTTGGTTAAACTCTGCAAAGAGTTTAATCCGGTGGTTTCCAGACTTCTTTGACCAAAGCAACTCTGGTATCTGGGTCCATAATAGCAAACTGGTAATGTTGAGGACTACGTTTTTGTAAACATGTGGATTATTTAGATGTGTGCTGCTCTGGGCGGGCTACAGCTGGAAGAGGCCAAACCAAAGAAGGCCCACATTCACACCGGAATGTGACCATATCTGAAAAGTGAAACTACATGTAGAGGTGTAGAAATGCCTAGAGATAAGGAGTTCAGTCATAGCACAGCCAAAAAACAGGCATGACATTATGGAAAGGTCTGAGCTACTTTAGGGGACAAAAAGGATTGTTCTCTGAAGTTAACTTTACTCTGGTGACGTTAATTTACTTATGCTCCTCTTAATGGAAAAAGAAAGGTTTCTGTAAAGGACCTTAGTTTAGCTGTTCTGCCGATGGAGAGACTTTGACCAGCAGCTAGATTGGCTTCACTAAAGAGAAATTAACCCTTGAGAATGTCCCCCAGAGTGTATCACAAATCAGTATAAAGTAAAATTCATACGATGCTGTGACAAAAGATCTGAAAAGGGCCTTTCATTCTTCCTTCCTCTCAATGGAACATTGCTGAGATTTAGAGAAAGCTGAATGCTACGGTAAGTCATATATGAAATTGTCTGCTGTTTTCACCATGACAGATAATTTCCCCAGAACTCCTCGTTCAGCCCATGAAGCTGCAAATTTATGTTTCAAAATCTTTATACACCTGAGATTCTGTTTAACTCTGTAAGAAAAATTTCATTTTCTCTGAACAACAATTCAAAGATCATTTTTACTTATAGAATAATTCAGTATTCCAAGGAGTGCTTCCAGATGCTCTTAAGGGCACTGTTTTTACAAAGATTGTTATCATGGACTTGATCTACACTGAGGGCAAATATGCTTTTAAACATCTGTAGCTCGAGGTGAAAGCTCTGGCTTTGTTCTGAGTACACCAGCCACAAACCCAGCCCTTCAAAATCCTGGAGGACTAGGATGGAGGGACATATCACAGAGTGCACCTCTCTCTGTGATCTAACAGCCATGGCTGAAGTCTCATGCAAGGAGAAGTAAAAACGTAGAGGAGGGGAAGAAAAAACCAAGAAAACCACTTCATAAACTTCATACTAATCCTATACATTTCTTAGTCTGTTTGCACTTTGGATAAAGAATTCATGATTAATAATGAAAAAAAAAAAACCCAACTGATGAATCATTTCTCTTTATTTTACCACGTGCCCAGGTCTGTACATTGCATCTCGACACCCAACTGATTGACATGGAAAATGCAAGCAATGTGAAGGAATTCATTCTTCTGGGCCTCTCAGAGAATCAAGGGGTGCAGAAAATACTTTTTGTGATGTTTCTGTTCTTCTACATTATTATTTTGGCAGGAAATCTGCTCATTGTTATCACTATAATTAGCAGTCAATATCTGAACTCCCCCATGTATTTCTTCCTCTGCTACCTGTCCTTTGTAGATATCTGTTACTCTTCTGTCACGGCTCCCAAAATGATTGCCGACTTCCTCGTTGAAAATAAAACCATCTCCTTTGTGGGTTGCATAGCTCAGCTGTTTGGGGTGCATTTCTTTGGCTGCACAGAGATCTTCATCCTCACAGTGATGGCCTATGATCGCTACGTTGCCATCTGCAGACCTCTCCACTACACCACTATCATGACCAGGCGTGTGTGTGGCCGCATGGTCATCGGCTCATGGTTAGGAGGCTTCCTGCACTCCACATTTCAGACTCTTCTAACCACTCGGCTCCCCTTCTGTGGCCCTAACAAAATTGACCACTACTTCTGTGATGTCCATCCCCTCCTACAACTGGCCTGCACCAGCACCTACGCTGTGGGCATCATCGTCGTGGCCAACAGCGGAATGATAACTCTGAGCTGTTTCGTCATCCTGGTCACGTCCTACATTGTCATCCTGCTTTCCTTGAAAAGTCAGACATCGGAAGGGCGGTACAAGGCCCTCTCCACCTGTGGTTCCCACATCACAGTGGTGATTCTCTTCTTCGGGCCATGCACGTTCATCTACATCCGTCCGTCCAGCCATCTGTCGGAGGACAAGAGCGTGGCAGTGTTTTACACTGTCATCACCCCCATGCTGAACCCACTCATCTACACGCTGAGGAACGGGGAGGTGAAGAGTGCCATGAGAAAACTGTGGAATGGAAAAGTGGGAAGTGGAAATGGAAAGGTGTAGAGCTGTGGTAACGTTTCCAAAGGGTCGGAGAAAATCAAGCATGTGATCTCTTTTGTGGAAACTCCCCCTGAACTGCCCTTCGAAGAAGAGCTTGCTGGTAGTTCTTGATGTAATTAGGAAGACAATGAATGTTCATTTTTTTAATTTGAAAGACTTTGTGAACTCTGTGACAATCAGGCATTCCCTTTCTGTTCTCTTGTCAACCAACACAGTCTCAGACCTGGGGCTCCTGAGCACTAACTGAAACACAAGTGTTTAAATAAATACTGTGAAAAATACCAAAAATGTTGTCCAGGTAGAGCATCCCATTACTCAGGTGTAAACTTTCAGAGGAACTCCATGTGCTCTGTGGTCCATTCAGCTGGGAAAGAGAAGACCATGGTCACCTGCTGCTGGAAACGGAGGGCCCTTTCTGCTCACAGAAATGAGAACTCCATTGTGGTACCTTGAACCCATAGGTTAGCAAATAAAAACCTGATATTGGGTGTTATTTTGGTCATTTGCTGGTGCACGTAACAGGAGGGGAAGCTACTCCCCTTCCCCTGCCAGCGCAACAAATCTGTTCTACAGTGGTCAAAGTCAGGTTGGACGGAGCTTTGAGCAACCTGATCTCGTGAAAGGTGTCCCTGCCCATGGCAGGAGGGTATGGGCTAGATGATTTTCAAAGGTTCCTTCCAACCCAAACTGTTCTATAATTCTATCTTCTTCGCCCATCACTGATGCCATCCTCCCAACCATCCCCTCTATGCTTCAGCTCTGACCCAGGTTTTTTATTTTCATGTTTAGATTAATACACAATCATAGATCTAATGAAAGACATCTTGCTGGAGGTAAGAAATGAAGGAGTCACCAAAGAAGGGATTTGGAGGCACAGTTTCATGTGTCAATGGAAAAAAAAAATAATTATTCAGGAACTATTCCAGTATGCAAGGCAA
The DNA here is from genome assembly GCA_013400055.1 of Nycticryphes semicollaris. Classification (NCBI taxonomy): domain Eukaryota; kingdom Metazoa; phylum Chordata; class Aves; order Charadriiformes; family Rostratulidae; genus Nycticryphes; species Nycticryphes semicollaris. The sequence goes on along the minus strand of VXBJ01006309.1, from coordinate 160,963 downwards.
CTCCTAGCCCCAACACGGGTTGGAGTGCATTTGCACACCCACACAAGGGAAGAAGGGGAGACCTTCTCACTCTCTACAGCTCCCTGAAAGGAGAGTATAGCCAGGGGGGTCGGTCTGTTCTCCCAAGTCACAGGTGATGGGAGAAGAGGAAATGGTCTCAAGTTGTGCCAGGGGAGGTTCAGATTGGATATTAGGAAATTTTTCTACACTGAACGTTATTAACCCTTGGAACGGGGTGCCCAGGGAAGGGGTTGAGGCACCATCCATGGAGGTATTTAAAAGCTCAGTTGACATAGTGCTTAGAGACATGGGTTTTATCACAGTTAGGTTGGTGGTTGGACTAGATGATCTGAAAGGTCCCTTCCAACCCAGACCATTCTATGGTTCTAAGAAGCATGTTTTCCGTGGGCAGAGCTGGTATACCCACTATTGCAGGAGGGAAGAGAAGAAACATGAGGATGAAAGAACAAACCAGCACGGTGCCAGTCAAAGCTGTCACAGGGTGACAAGCCATAGCAGCTCAGGGTGTCCACCTGAGGAGCCACAATGAGACAGGAAGCCCTAGTCCCTTCTTTGCCAGGAGAAAACCACCAGATCAGCTGGGTGAAGAAGGAAAGAAACTGCTGGTGCCACCTGAAAGTAAGTGAAGCACTTTTATCTCTTCACTTACAATCCCTATAAACATCCACACCTGTGTTAAAACTGCTTGGTGCCACCTGAAAGTAAGTGAAGCACTTTTATTTCTTCACTTACAATCCCTTTAAATATCCACATTTAAATATCCACACCTGTGTTACACCTCAACCTGGCTTTAGTGGGATTCAAGGTATTCAAGGTTACAAAGTGTTCTCAGCCCAAGTTAGGGCTTATAACTTTTATATATATATATATATATATATATATATCTCAAATAGATGATTTTCTTTTTTAAAGCTTTGGGGGTAAGCACCTGTTGTGGCTTTTTTTCTGGATGTCTCACTTCTGGGTGTTGCTGGGCAAATATTTGCCCACAGTTTATGGAAGGCGTTACTGAAAACAACATCAGGCTCCTGTACGTTTCAGTAAGAATTCTTAGAAGAACTCAATACCTGGGCTAAAGAGCTGGTTCTGTGTTTTGCATTTTCTCAGTAAAAATACCCAGTAAGCAGCTAACCACAAATCTTTCTAAATTTTTGCAGTAACTTACCGGTTTACTTCTTGTTTCAACTTTGGGCAGCTGTTGTCTAAGGCACAGTTGCAATATTTCCTTTGCATGCTGTCGACACGCAATGTCAGGAACAAGTTAATAACTAACAAGAACACACATGAGAAATACTAGCTTAGGACAGAAAGCAGGATTTTTATAAATGTCCCGTGTAAGAGACATCTTTATTTCAAGAACATTTGATTGCAAAGGGAAGGTGGATATAAATCTTGCAAATGGCCAGGTGTGGTGTTTATTTGAACCAGAAATTCTTCCAGAAGAAATACACGTCCAATAAAGTCTAATTATATGGATGGCATTAAAAAGCTGGCCAGCAAACAAGGAAGTAAGCAAACCCACGTGCAACGTGAGAGTCTGGATGACCACACTCCAACATCACTCTCCAGAGACTACCCTAAGAGCCATCCAAAGGACAATTTTTAGCTCCTTGCCCATTGATGATTTCTGACAAAACATCTTATGCCTCCGGGACCTCGTTACTTCTGAGAGTCTTGTGCTTCTGCTGCCTGACTTACTTTAAATATTTCTGCTACGATTTCTCCAGCTCGTGAGAGAGAGTTGTTCTTGTGGGTGCTTTTGGAAGATGCTTTTCACAGGATGAGAAACGCAGATGGAGCACTTTAGCTGCTGTAGGTTTCAGAATTAGCAGAGATAGGGGCTGCTTTCACGCCATCTAAGCAGCTGAGACCTGATGAAAGCACATAAAGTGGTTAGAGGAGGTGATGAGAGGAGGAACAGCAAGCGAACTCTCAGCAGATACAGACTGTGTAAGTTTTCTGATGTTGTTCCTTTGTTTTGTTCAAGCGTGACTGAAAACCTGCCCTTAAAAATAGGCATTTCTGGTGAGTGACTTTCGTGAGGTCCTTTTCAAGAATTATTAAAAAAAATATATAATCAATTACAGATCTTTCAGCCTTTGTTTCAGTTGGTGCCTTATTTGCTTTCCCCCCCCCTCTGCAGTTACATGCTGTTTCCAGAAAGATCTCTCAAAAGGACATTGTGTCCTCTCAGCGTTACAGGGAGGGTTCAGGAGCTGACGACAGCACTTCCTGTGTGCTCAGCTTTACATTGTCCAGGCTGTACACATCAGGCAACACTGGTCATGACACACACACTCTGGTCTTCCCCACGGTGCTTCCCTTCTGCTGATGGAGATAGAGATGGAGACACTAAGGAGATTTTCCCCTGCTGGGGAGTAGCCAGTAGGTGAGGCAGGGAGCTCGGGAGAAAGAATGGAGTGTCCTGTGGTTGTTGGATAGAATTCAGACCCCCAAGGGCTGGCTGATATCACAGACAAGGTTATTTCACCTTTGCTACCTCTGTCTTCACAGGTAAATTGAACTCTGGTGATACTTGTGTACTGCATGAGAACGCTGCAAAGTGCAAAATTCATGGGTGTTGGTGAGCAAAGGAGGGTCATTAGTGGTGCATTCATTACCCCACTGCCACTACAGGTGTGTTTATGAAGTGTTCCATGCTACGTCCAGCACCTGGATGACGTATACAAGACCCTGCTAATGCATCATTAATGCAAATTAGCTCCAGATTAGTTCATTCATGTAACGTAAGAAGGGCAGTCCAAGAAACCACTGGCCAGTTCTTTCTGCAGCTAGATTTACTCAGGTCTGTCACAGTCGGAGACATAATAAGGAGTAGATCTGCTGCATTCCTTTAGAGGACTGACAAGGAAAGTACAATCACTGCACAATCACAAGGACCTTCCTCAGGCCATGATCAAAGTGTTGAGGCTTGAATTGTAGCCACGCTATCTCTTTTGGTCAACTTTTGTTTCCAAATTAACATTATAAGGTAAAAGTGGGGGGACCTGGTAATTAGTATTTTTTTTTTTTTTGACAGAGGCAAAAGTGAGAACTAGGATTCCTGAGGGTATTATTTCTACTACCCTCCTTAAATAAATAATCTGTGCTTGTTTGTTATTATATAATATGTCAATAATTCATTCTGATCTGGATACTACCTGTTATTTCTTGAGGGAAGCATTGACTTTACGTGGAAACTCTCCCAAAAAGTCAGCAAAGGAAATATGCTTAATATATAACTGGTCAGTATGTGTGTGTACTGATAAAGTCCCACGTCTAATGCCACAGCTGGTGTCTCTTTTCTCTGCTTCAGGTCCTGTTTATGTGATGTCTATGGAGAACAAACCCAATGTGACGGAGTTCATCCTCCATGGACTGACACAAGATAAGACAGTAGCAAAAGTGTTCTTCGCATTGTTCTTACTCTTCTATGCCACTATCATTCTTGGAAACCTGCTTATTATCGTTACTATAAAGACAAGTGGACAGCTGAACTCTCCCATGTACTTTTTCCTTAGCTACTTGTCTTTTTTAGACATCAGTTACTCTACTGTCACAGCTCCCAAACTCATTTATGACCTCCTTGTTGAGAAGAAGACCATCTCTTTTGTGGGCTGCATAGCTCAACTCTTTGTGGGCCATTTCTTCGGGTGTGCTGAGATCTTCCTGCTCACAGCGATGGCCTATGATCGTTGCATTGCTATATGCAAGCCACTCCATTACACAAATATTGTGAACAAGCACGTCTGTGGCTGGTTGGTGGCAGCTTCTTGGGTGGGAGGCTTTGTGCACTCCATGGTGCAGACCCTGCTGACCATTCAGCTACCGTTTTGTGGGCCCAAGGAGATCGACCACTATTTCTGTGATCTTCACCCTTTACTGAAGCTGGCCTGCACTGACACCTACATCATTGGCATCATTGTGGCTGCAAATAGTGGTGTGATTTCCCTCAGCTGTTTTGTTGTTCTTGTTGTTTCTTATGCTGTTATCTTGCTTTCTTTGAGGACACGCTCTTCCGAAGGGCGTCTCAAAGCACTCTATACCTGTACCTCCCACATCACTGTTGTAGTTCTGTTCTTTGGGCCATGTATTTTCATCTATATGCGCCCTTCCACCACCTTCTCAGCTGACAAGATAGTCTCTGTGTTCTACACCATCGTCACGCCTATGCTCAATCCTTTGATCTACACCCTCCGAAACGGAGAGGTGAAAAACGCCATGAAAAAGTTGTGGAGCAGAAAGGTGAAGTGGAGCGAGCAATGAAACAGCACCACGCGTGCTCGTAAGATGATGTTGAGCTGAAGAAACCATGGGGATGGAAAGAGAACTGTTCAGGACAGAGTTCCAGGTGACATTGCTCTGGTTTTAGCACAGCTGTTCAGAATAGGGTTGACACTATATATAACACACTATACGATATACACACATGTATATTACACTATATGTGACTCATCTTTGGAAACTGTCAGTCAAAAGGATGTGAGGTTATTGTCAGCTGCCAAACCTGAGCTTCTGGGGTGATATTGTAGTATTTATCTTCAGGCACCTCATAGCTGGTTTTTTGGGTATTTGTCTAGGCTTCTCCCTGCATTATGAGAAACAACCAAGTGTTTTGAGAGGTTATTCTTTTCTACTAGGTCCTAAAAGCTTTGGAAAGTAGCATCTCCTTACATTTCTGCACAAAGGAGTGATGGTGGTACCAAGCTTCAAAGAGTAAACAGTACCACCCAGCATTGGCAGCTTCTGTCTCACGTATCTTGAAGTGCCTACTACTGAGCAAGCTGCTGAGAAAAGTCAGCAGCCTTTTGGGTGGTCAGGAGTCCCAAGTCACAGGTGACAGGAAAAGAAGAAATGGCCTCAAGCTGTGCCATGGGAGGTTCAGATTGGATATTAGGAAAAAAATGTTTTTCTGAAGGGGTTAACAAGCCTTGGAATGGGCTGCCCAGGGAAACGGTTGAGATTTCATCCTTGGTGGTATTTAAAAGACGAGTTGACATAGTGCTTAGAGACATGGTTAAGTGATGTGTTTTTGGTTTTTTTTAATCAGAGTTAGGTTGGTGATTGGACTAGATGATCTGAAAGGTCCCTTCCAACCTAGACCATTCTATGATTCTATGACTCATTTCATGGTAAAATAGGACCATGAGAGAAATGGGAGGTTATATTAGATCTCTGCACAGCAGGGAGAGATGGCAGATTGTGCCAGAATGCCAGTAAATAAATAAACACCAATATGTAAATTGCCATTTTTATGTATTTGGTGCTTTCTGGTGAATATGTTATCTGCTTCTCTTGTGTTGTCCCTCCTGCCCTCGGTTCCTCAAACACTCGTAATCTCAGCTGCCCAGTGACAAAAAAAAGACATGCAAATTAATGCCAGGGTTCAAAAAAAACCCAAATTAACCTCCTGTACTATAACCCTAAAATTATGACTGCTCTTGTTTGGATCAATTTCATTTAAAGGAGCTCTTCTGTCTAACAATTTCCCAAGACCTTGAGCTCATGTCGCAGGTGACCTTTATAGTCTATCAGGGCAGCAATTCAAGCGTGGCTAAAGATAGTAGACAGTGACTGATCCACAATCCAATGGAATTATGGGCATAGTTTTCCTAGCTGTATGTAGATGCTGGATGAAATTTCTTGTTTTGGCCAGTACTCTGGAGCTATTACATTAGTATTATCTAAGGGATATGTATCTCAGTGCAAATACAAGAATTAAATGTTTCTCCATACTGAAATACAACCCAAGTCCCTAGCTCAACACGGAAAACTTTCCTCATCTTCTTAATAACAATGTTATTGATTGGTTGGCATTTTCTCCTGCCTTTTCCAGTACGGAAAGATAGAAATGCCCTTAGAATCTCATGACTGTGGGAATGCTCTTCTAGGGCAAAATGACTGACTGTGGTCAAAGCATGAGTTTTTCTACAAACTTCGATCAGCACTTCTTCACAGGAGAGTGACAGAACACTGGAGCGAGCTGCCCAGAGAGGTTGTGGAGTCTCCTTCTCTGGAGATATTCAAAACCTGCCTGGACACATTCCTGTGTGACCTGCTCTGAGTGTTCCTGCTCCGGCAAGGGGATCGGACTAGATGATCTTTCAAGGTCCCTTCCAATCCCTGACATTCTGTGATTCTGTGAACAGGGTGTCCTCATGTGCACGCATTTGCCTCCAGGTAATTGGTGACACATGGAGGTGAAATGCAGCAGTAAGCCCTTGTTACTTTATGCAGGTAGTAAAATTAGAAGTAAAACATCACTGGTTGGACAAAGAATTTTTATAATTTATCTGTATTTCCAGACAGAGTAGGAAGAGAGAGAAGTAGCACGGACTGACAAAAGAAGGTTTACCTTCCCTGCTCTTAAGGGGTGAAATCAGGTGTGCAGTCACCAAGATTTCCTTTCTAGGTTCCCAGGTTCTTCCTCGCTGGAAGAAGCTACTCCTTTCACCTCCTGAAGATGTAGCAGAAATGGCCCAAAAATTCCATAATAACTCTTATTTTTTTCCCTAGATTGCCTGCTTTCAGAAGCTAGCTTTCTGTCTCTAAAGTTCAGGCCATGTGGTGGGTTTGCCTTGGCTAGCTGCTGGGTGTCTACCCAGCCCCTCTCTCACCCACTGTCCACAACAGGACAGGGGAGAAAGGGAGATAAAAAAGCTTGTGGGCTGAGATAAAGATAGAGGGATCTCTTTACCATTGAACACCACAGGCAGAACAATCAGTTCAAGCTCATTCGAACTTGAGCCATAATTCTCAGTACCTTATCACCACTGACATCTGTGGTCTGCCCAGGCCTTCCTTTGTCTTGGGGAATGAATGTTCATGTTAGGGGTTTTTTTTGTAGCTCATCCTGATGAAGCATTGATCCAGTCTGTCCCTGAGTGACTGCAGTTTCCCACCAATGCTACCTGTCCTAGCTCTGCAGCTTCTCTGATCTCACGCGTTTCCCAGTGCCTGACGCTGTCTCAGTGTGGAGATTGGTAGTACAGCCCTACATTTATGTTTTTATTACTAGAGACTTAGGGTTGGGTGTTTTTTTTTCCATACTAATGGCTTCTGAGTGCTTAGAAGTGCATGGTGTCTTGTCCTTTCTTTACCAACCTTCAGGGTTCCATGCACTGAAGGTCATTGAGCAAATTGATGTGCTGTTGCACACCGAGGGACTCAGCCAACAAAACTGTTAATAAGGCCCTCGGGTAGCTGCTTGGAGTTTGGTAATGACACAGTTCTCACAGGTCCACCTCCGCTGTGGAAAACTTATCTTTTGATTATGTTTAGGAGTATTTATATGTTGTGTTGGGATGGGAGGACTTTAGGGAGAAGGTCAGTTCAGACAGCCTTGGAGGGGTTGCCTCATTGGATCTCTCTGTCTAAATGGTAGGCGGAAAACAGGACACAGATACTGTCACAGTAATATTTGCCTGTAGCCTGTCAGGAAAAGAAAAATGGCTTGAAAACTTGGAACAAGCAACTTAACACAAGCGCAAGGATATGGCAGTTACAAGCAGGAGAAAGAAGAGTGGAAGAATGGCCTGACCTGTCGGATGAATAACTTGAAACAGATTTGGAGGGAATTATTTAAAATGCTTTCAGACAACAAATGCTGTGGAGTTCAGACGTGAAAGTTCATGTTGCATCTATATTTAGTAACTGGGTACGGTAGTAACCATTTTTTCCTCTCCTTTGTTTATGTTCTTCATATCAGCCCTGGCATATTAAAGTACATGTGTGTGGGTGTGTTTGTTTACGTGAAAGGCAAGGGGAAATGCGTGGTAATCTGTTGAAAAATATACAAAAACATTTAAATACTACTGTGACATTTTAGACATTTAGATCCTTCAAGGCAGCTTCATTTAATGCTGATTGCATCATAGACATCTAGCATGGGGTGGCTTTCCATTTATGCTCGAGGACAGATGTACTGTCTTCTGTGGTCCTCTCTGTAGTGTCATGGTCTAAACGAGGTAAACTGAGTCATGGCTTGAAAGTGTTTATTCCTCTTTGCTGACTGTATGGGCAACCAGAGGTGTTGCACTCTGGCCGTGATGTCCGTTCTGCAGGTCTCTGTTTAGTAAAACTTCAGGAATTGCTATATAGTTCACCCTCTCTGCAGCCACAATAGCTCTGGAAAGTCACCGAGCCCTTGGGAGAGGCAGAGAGGAAAAAATTGGACCATTTCTAACCTCAACACCGTGATTTACAGACATATATTCTGAATTACGCATGAAGCCAACCTGTTTGATGGGAAAGAGAAACAGTCTTTGAGAAATGCCATGGAGGGGTAGAGAACAGAGCAGGACCTGAGGGGAGTGCTCAGGCATTAGCAAAAGGCAATAGAGGCATCTGTGAAAAACAGACACTGCTTTCTTCGTAGTAAGCCCCTGCCTCCTGACTTGTAAACTCTTAGGCAGAAATGAACAGCTGAAAAATTTCCTGGTGTGACTGTAAATGAGAATGGGCCTTCACTTTTTAACCTCTACAAGACAGTTGAGTGTGTTTCTCTACTGAAGAACTTGAAAAATCACTTGGAGCAGCAAAGAGGTAGTAGAGAAACTGCAGAACTGTGCAGCTTCTGCTGTGTTAGAAAAATACAATTTCTCCCGAAGAGCATGTTCTGTTAACAGCAGGCCGAAGAGAGTGCTCAAGCTCCTCAAGAGCTGCTACCTCGATGGAGAGGAGTAGCAGTGGAGATCCTCCCAGACATGGTTTCTCTGAGTGTGTTTCTAGGTTCCGAGTGGACAAGCTAACTGGAGAGCCCTGTCGTCAATTTAGAGGAATGTAATTAGGAATAGAACGTGGAAGAGCTCATGGTCGAGCCATATATTGCAGACACGGTGCTTGAGCGTGGTGAGTGTTTGCTTTCCATCATGGCACTTTAAAGTCCCAGTAGATAAAAGCAGTCGTGGCTTTCATCCCATGAGAGCGGGATGGGATTCCTCCCTGATGGAAAGGGAGCATGCACTTTGTCAAACCAGCTACAAGGCAGAAAAACAGTGGCCAGGGTGAGTTCCGGGGTGAGGGTCAGCTGTGGAGGGACCAGAAACCTGAAAAGGGAGTGGGGAGGCAGGAGCAGAGGGACGAACCGTGCTCTCTGCAAACATCACTCACCATAATTTACGATGTGACATTATGACACTATGTTTTCTGTCGCAGGCACAGCAGCAGTAAATGCAACCTGCACCTTGGAGCTGGAGCACATCCCTTTCTTGTCCTGGTCAGCACACGACTTCACCTCCACTCCTGTGCTATGGGAGCTTGAGCTGAAGGGATGGCACTGGGGAACTTCTCCCGGGTGACTGAATTCATCCTCCTGGGGCTTTCTGATACAAGGGAGCTGCAAGTCCTCCTCTTCATCTTCTTCTTCCTGGCCTATGCCATGGTTCTACTCGGGAACCTTCTTATCATTGTGACAGTCAGGTGTGACCCCAAGCTGTCCTCACCCATGTACTTTCTCCTCTGCAATCTGTCCTTCATAGATATCTGCTGCATCTCTGTCACCTCCCCCAGGATGCTGGTGGACCTGCTCTCCCAGAGGAAGACCATTGCGTTCAAAGACTGTATAGTTCAGCTGTTTTTCCTGCACTTTGTTGGGGCATCAGAGATGTTCCTCCTGACGGTGATGGCGTATGACCGCTACGCTGCCATCTGCAAGCCCCTGCACTACACGGCCATCATGAGCCGGCAGACCTGCTGGCTCCTGGTGTCTGCCTGCTGGGCAGGGGGCTTCCTCCACTCCATCGTCCAGACGCTGCTCACAATCCAGCTCCCCTTCTGCGGCCCTAACAAAATCGACAACTACTTCTGCGACGTGCCTCCCGTCATCCGGCTCGCCTGCACGGACATCTATGTCACCGAGTGGCTCATGGCTTCCAACAGCGGCTTGATATCCCTGGTTTGCTTCCTGGTGCTGGTGACATCTTACACATTCATCCTGGTGAGAGTCAGGATCCGCCTCACCGAGGGGCACTGGAAGGCGCTCTCCACCTGTGCCTCACACGTGATGGTCGTCACCCTCTTCTTTGTACCCTGCATCTTCATCTACCTCCGTCCCTTTTCTGCCTTCCCCTCTGACAAGCACATCTGTGTGATCTACACTGTCTTCTCCCCAGTGATGAACCCCCTCATCTATACCCTGAGGAATCATGAGGTGAAGGCCTCCATGTGGAGGTTGTGGAAGCACAGCAGAATCTTCTGAGACATGATGGGTTTGCAGCCAACATGGGAGTTGCTTTCCTACAGATGGGTGGCAGATGGGGGCATGGAAACAGGGTTGAAACCCAACATGTAGGGTGATGCCTGAAATCCAATATTCCAAATCTAAAATATTCCAATTCCAATATTCCAATCCAATTCAACATTCCAGAATTTACCTAACCTTGATTTATTCAGAGCTGTACTTTTCATTAGTACTTTTACCTGTCTTGTGGATTTTAGATGCCCTTAATCCACCTATGGATTTTTCACTGCTGCAGGACAGGTGAAACTTTTTAAAGATTTTTACTGTTCACGTAACTGTTGGAATCATGATCGCATTTTGTGATGAACTAGAATGTTTCTGATGAATTAGAACATCCTCCTCTGCACCCTCAAAGAGAAGTCAGGAGGACCAGACTCTGGAGTACAGAGTGACACCAGGATGCCGTGAGCTTCATGATGCAATGGGCGAAGAAGGAGTTTTGCTTGGGATGGAATTCTAAGGGAAAAGGAATTGTGTGGTTGAATAGAATCGAGTCTAATTAACAGCCCGTTGGGCACTGGATCTGCCTGAGTGGGAAATGAGCAGACTCTGAACATTGCTGGAAAGAGTAAACCACCAGTACACACCAAAACTTGCACTAACGTTGTTCCTGTTTATTAAGAAACATGGAGAAATCTGTCAGGCATGGATAATTCTTCTCCCTGAACTACAAATCAGAAAGATCTGAACAACTGTGGTCTTTGTCAGTGTCTTTCCCCTCCCCACCCCATCCCCGCCTCTGGTGTCTTGTCTTTGCTCTTCTGTGTTTGCTTCCATGATGTTCCTCTGCTTCTCTGATGATCTTGACAAGGACATAGAGTGTAACATCAGTAAGTCTGCAGATGACTCTAAGCTAGGTGGGAGTGTTGATCTGCAGGAGGACAGGGAATATTTACAGAGGGACTTGGATAGACTGTATGGAGGGGCCAATGTCAATGGGATGAGCTTCAACAAGGCCAAGTGCCAGGTCCTGCACTTGGGCCACAAAAACCGCATGCATGGCTACAGGCTTGGGGAACTTGGGGAAGTGTGGCTGGAGCTGCCTGGCAGAAAAGGACCTGGGGGTTCTGGTTGACAAGAGGCTGAAGATGAGCCAGCAGTGTGCCCAGGTGGCCAAGAAGGCCAATGGCATCCTGACTTGTATAAGAAATAGTGTGACCATCAGAAGTAGGGAGGTGATTGTCCCCCTGTACTCAGCACTGGTGAGGCCACACCTTGAGTGTTGTGTCCAGTTCTGGGCACCTCAACACAAGAGAGATCTGGAGGTGCTGGAGCGAGTGCAGAGGAGGGCAACAAAGCTGGTGAGGGGCCTGGAGAATAAATCTTCTGAAGAGCAATTGAAGGAGCTGGGATTATTTAGTTGGAGGAAGAGGAGGCTGAGGTGAGACCTCATCACTCTCTACAACTCCTTGAAAGGACATTGTAGAGAGGTTGGTGCTGGTCTCTTCTCACAGGTGATTAGCGATAGAAGGAGAGGGAATGGCTTCAGGCTGCCCCAGGGTGGGTTTAGGCTGAACATTAGGAAAGAATTTTTCACAGAAAGGTTGGTCAAACACTGGAATGGGCTGCCCAGGGAGGTGGTTGAGTCCCCATCCCTGATTGTATTTAAGAGTCGTTTAGATGTGGTGCTGGGGGATCTGGTATAGGGGAGGAATTTGTAGAGTGGGGCTGATGGTTGGACTCGATGATCCCAAGGGTCTCTTACAACCTGAATGATTCTATGATTCATAAAAATGGATGGACTCTTCCCATCACCGCAGCCATTTCTCTGCCATGGCAAGTGATTACAACCTGTTGCAAAACATTTCAGGTCCCTTCTTAAGGTGTCACCTACTGTTACCACAAAAACCTGGTTAGGAAGAACTTCTGAGTTCGCCTGAGCGACTCCTCTTTCCTCACTGTTGGTGAAAGGAAGTAATTTCTTCTGCTTCAGATCTGAAACCATTAGGTGTGGGGGGGAAAGACTGTGTTGTCCACAGCAACTGGCCAGTTTTTAGACTGATTCTTGCTTTTCAGGCTGCTTCTTATAGCCATTTTCTGAATTATCTGGAATAACAGAGACAAAGTCAGTTGGTATTTAAAACCGGGCTTACATTTAGCAGAGCATCACTTCAGGGGACCATCAGCTTCAGGGGAGTCCCAGAATACTCTTACTCCAGTTTTGGCAACTCCCAGCACTGTGAAAATAAATAAGCGTCTCCAAAAAGGTTCGTAACAGGTTAATAATGGAACTTTTATGCCAACAGAATTGCAAGTGGTTTCACAGCAGCTTCTGCTTGGCTCCTCCCCTGAACTGGGCACCCCGAGTATTTCCCAACTCGGAAAGCGAGTGACCCTGCCTGTGTTGAAATCTGAGCAGAACTGAGCTGTGATGGAGTGGTTGGTCTTCAGTCATAAAGAAGGAGCTGGAAATGCACAGCAGGTCTTTCACCACTAGATTTGTAAGACCTGTGGAACACAGGTTTCACACTGACCAGTGTAACTCCTGAATCCCCTCCAACATGAAGCAAGAATTAGTCTTTTTTTCTTTCTTATTTTCTTTTTTTTCCTTTTTTCCCCTTTTTTTTTTATTGACCTTAGTATGTATTATATGTCAAAGCCCTTTCATACCTTAGCCCAAGAGGATAGCTGAGGTACCATCCCTGGAGGTATTTAAAAGATGGGTAGACATAGTGTTTAGAGACAGAATCATTCAGGTTGGAAAAGACCCTTGGGATCATCGAGTCCAACCATCAGCCCTACTTTACAAAGTTCTCCCCTAGACCATATCCCCCAACACCACATCTAAACAACTCTTAAACACAAGGTTTAGTGACGGTTTTTATCAGTTAGGTTGATGGTTGGACTCGGTGATCTCAAGGGTCCTTTCCAGCCTTGGCAATTCTGATTCTATAGCTGACACAACATTCCAGGCTATATGAGGGGGCAGTTATGTCCACATTCATAGAATCATAGAATGGTCCAGGCCAGAAGGGACCTCCAAAGGTCATCTAGTCCCACCTCCCCGCAGTCAGCAGGGACACCCCCAACTAGATCAGGTTGCCCAGGGCCTCCTCAAGCTTCACCTTGAATATCTCCAGGGAAGGGGCCTCAACCACCTCCCTGGGCAACCTGTCCCAGTGTTCCACCACCCTTAGGGTAAAGAACCTATTCCTAATATCCAGTCTAAATCTGCTCTTCATTCAGTTATTTGGATCCCCCAGTTGGAAGGACAAGGTGTGAGTTTCTGCTTTCTACCCTTCCGAGGGAAGGTGTGTGATCTCAGAAGTAATCAGCTTCAGCTTGCGGTGCTCATCTAATCTTTTTAATTAGCACCAAGAGTGTGGGTCCTAGGGCATGAACATGTCTATTCTAAGAGAAGATAAACCGTGCATGAAATGTGCTTTTTTTTTTATGACCAAGGAGGAAGTTGAGACTGATGAGGTCAGACAGACTCACTTCTGGGTGAGATAAACTGATTTGCTTATCTGTATTTGGAATAACTTGGGACATCCTGTTGCTGCAGCTTGTAGCTAGAATCACACCCAGGTGTTTTGAAGAGAGAATGTCTTATATCTCGCTGTCACCACATTAATATATAACTCAATGGCACAGAGTTCAATGCAATATAATACAAGATGATACATTATCAACAACCAACAGCAGTAAAAAATATCACAAGCATCTGAAAAATATAACCTCCTCAAATTATGGAGATACACATAACTGGTAATATATATATTTTTTTAATGTTTAAAAAAACGGAAACTTTCTAAACATTTTTGCTTGTGTGGGATTATAATTCTCAAAGAAATAAATCCAGTAGGAGAATTTTCTCCCTCTTGGACACACTACTCCTGTCCTTTGCCACCAGATGGCAGAGGCACATACACTGCATTTCTACACGTGTACACTGATGCTGATGTTTACAGGTAAGTTAAACGGTGAAGAATTTGTGTGTAGGATTTGCTTCAGACATATATAAAGCTGCAATTTTTTTTTAACCTTTGAGACCATAATCACAATTCTCTCAAACAATCAAATTATTAAAGTCATACAAGGAACAATATGTAGAGGAAGAACAATCCAGCATTCCATCTTGGGAGATAGCAACAGTGTTTGGGGAAGAAGCCTGAAGAAAAGCGGAAAGGATTTTGTTCTGCCGTGTGTTTTTAATAACTGACACGTCCACCTGGCAGCAATGAAGTTTCTGTACTCTTTTATCCTTTGTGAGGGTAGCAATTTTATCACCAAACCCATCAGAAGCTCAGTCAGTGTCTGCCGTCAGGAGAACGCTGTAAATTTTTTTGTGCTAGAATGATTTAGGACGGGATTCATCCCGACCAGATTAAGGCATCCCACTGCATCATCTCATTCTGGAACATAGAGTCTCTGGGGTTCTCAGAGAAAAATATACCTTTAAAGAGGGAACAAAATCGAGAGGGTTGAGTGTGAAGAAGTTGGTGCCATCTGCCAGTAAGCGTGTACAAGTGTTGTCCAAGTCTGATCGTTCATCCAAGCTGCCAAGAGGCAGCTCCTGGAAATAATTCATCCCATCCTCAGGAAGAATTGCTCATTGAAATTTCTCGTTTCTTTCTCTCTAGAGGAAGCCTGATTAAAGAGGTCACTGACATACAGCTAAAAACCCACGAGGAAATCACCCTGTATCTTTACCCCCAAGATTTGACTTGTCCCAGGACGTGAAACAGTTCATGATGGAGATTGACCTCATGTATTGGTGTGCTGTGGAAAAAGGCATTATGGTGTGGTACAAAACTGGCCTTGGAGAGTAAGGCAGGTGGATTTCCCAGAGCAGGCTTTTTTACACACGTATTTGCCATTATCTGTGTCTATTACAGTAAATTTTCCAGAACTTGTTGTGTTGTGGAGTATTAACACCTTTGCTGAAGATACTGGGTAAGAAACGTGGGTGGTGAAAATAAGTTAAGGCCATAACCCAACCCCTCAAAATGGTGTAATCACAGTTATGGAAGCCAGGTGGAAGAGCCTTCAGCTGTCGTAAATCAACACAAGCCTAACCAGAGCCCACTGTCCAATTATTCAGCTGATCTTAATTTGTTTTCCTTCATTTGTTCAGCAGGTATAAATCAACAGCCCAGAGCAAGCTTGTGTTGAAAGGGGGTGAGAGTTGTCCTTAGAAGAAGGTTGGAGCTTCTGCTAGCAGAGGGTCAGAGTGTAAGTGAGCAATGTCATGCCGATGGTTGGTGGCCAAGTGTTTTGAAGGTTGGGGAGCACCCTAATAATGTCCCTGCAGCTGCTTGTGTGCAGCTTGTGCAAACGGGCAGTGGCTCTTTTCTCACTGAAGGGACCTGTTTTTCCATTTGTGGTGGGTTTAGGTAACTGGAAAAACAAAAGCAGAATTGCTCATATCATCATCCAGTCTCTCCAGAAGCCTGTNTTTTTTTTTTTTTCAGCTTGTGTTAAGTGTGAACCGTTGCTTCTGGATCACTAGATTTTTGGATTGGGCTGAATGGCTCTGTGTGGGTTTTCCAGGAGACCCTGAGGGAACGCGTGGCCTGAGTAGCAGGATCAGAGGGGACTTGGGGTGGGAGGCTGAGTGAAGGACTCAGCTCAGAGCAGTGAAGGCATGTAACGAGCCATCTTTGCTGTTACTCAAGAACCTCTTCACAAACCCAGGTTTAGGTATTTATGGGATATTCAATTAGTTTAAAGCTCTTTCTGCCGTTTAGTGTCAGCCCCTGTTACCTGCATCCTCAGAGTGACATTGTCCTGCAAAGCACTCCCTGGCCTCCCCAAAGATATAAAAACTCAGCCTCTCCACTCTAAACTGTTTCTCAGCATTAGTGTTGCTTTGTGCTGAACTTACTACTAGAAGTAGTAAATCTAAGAACATGTGCTTGGTTTTTTTAAAGAGGAAGAGCCATGGCAAATGCGAAAGGGGGGAAAAGTGAAATTTAAGTGGCTGATCTGTAAATAATTCTGTGTTCGTGTCCCTCATGCCAATCTTCGTGCGTGCAACATTTGGCAACTGAAAACAACTGGGAATGTTCCACCAGGGTTGGCTGCAGCTGGTTCTGCCACCTGGATACGGAGGTTCCTTCTCCTCTGGGTTCTGGAGGTCACCTCGCAGTGACCAGCAGCTTGTCCTGGGCCATGAGGTGGAGTGTTATTTTTTTTTTCAGCCTGAAAGGTGTTATGATATGAGGGCAGAGCTGATGCTCACTGGTGGGAGCAAGTGGCATCTTTGCGTGGTCTGTTGTTGCATGAATACCTTCTGGGAGGCCAAAGGGGGACTGAACCCTGCATTTCCAAGTGTCTAATTAGCAGCTTTCCTTTGGGTCTGTGGGTTGGTACATACAGGGAGATGGGATGGAGATGCCCTCGGTTGCTGACACAGTAGGGAAAACAGGGGAAGAAAATAAGGATTTGGGAGTCTTGATTGAACTATGGGGTGCTGGTGGAACAGGGTTTGAGAGAGGAGCTGCTCTGGCAGAGCTGGAAGGGTAGGCTGACAGGCTTCTCATCAGTTACCTTTGGCTGCCAACCCTGAAAGCAGAGCATTGTGCAGGAGTAACTTGAGAGTGGTCAAATACTGCAAGAGGTTGCCCCAAGAGGCTGTAGAGTCTCCATCCTTGAAGATACTCAAAACTTGGCTGGACAGAGTCCTGGACATCCTGCTCTAGCTGGTCCTACTTGAGCAGAGGGGTTGGACTGGATGATCTCAAGAGGTTCCTTCCAACCTCGATGATTCAGTGATTACTCATTCCTTTAACTTGTGTTGAGGCAGCTCTGAAGAGCTGGAACTTGCTGCTCAGTACCATGGAGATGGGGGAAAAAAAGGACACAATTGCCAGTACTGGGAGGGGGCTCTTCCTTCCTCTTGCTACCCCTTCCATAACCAGCTTCCTCTACCACCCTGCATTTATCAGAGTCCTACCATGTTGGTCTTATAGGGATAGTCTTTTTCCAGTGGAGCCCAGCAAGAGGACAAGAGGAAATGAGGACAAACTTGACCATAAGAAGCTCCATCTAAACATGAGGAGAAACTTCTTCACTTTGAATTGGCTGCCCAGAGAGGTGGTGAAGTCTCCATTTCTGGAGACATTCAAATCCTGCTTGGACAGGTTCTTGTGTAACCTGTTCTAGGAGGACCTGCTTTGGCAGGAGGTTGGAGGAGATGATCTCCAGAGGTCCCTTCCAACCTCATATCATTCTGTGATTCTGTGGGCATTTTGCTGCCACTGTTAATCTGCTGCCCAAGGCAACCTCTAACACCCCAGAAGAGGTGGCAAAGAGGCATCAAAGTGGGAAGCATTAACATGCTGGGAACAGTGGCAGGGAGTCCCTTTGGGTGGCGAGTGGGTGGATTTTTGAGAAGTGCATGTCCAAGCTGAGTGACACTTCTTCTTGATGACGATTTAGTTTAGATCTCTGAGACCACCGAGAAAATTCAAGACTTGCTCTTCTCTCTGTCATGCTCCATGGCATGAGGTTGTGGAGCAAGAACCATGGATCTTAAAACTAGAAAGGACATTGCTGCTTATCTCTGGAAGCTGTGGGACCTGGATGTGGATTCCATGCATCCTCTAGGGGAAGCACCTGCTATTTCCTCTGTTGCTCTATGAGGAAACACTGTGCAGATCATCACACGGGTTGATTTGAAATAATTGCTCTGACTTTGACAAGGAAGCCACATGCAAATTCCACAAGGTTTTTGGGGAGCCTGTGTCTCAAGACACGCAATTTAGTCTAATTGATTTGTCTCTACAGGAAACAGCTTAGGATGTTGATTTATTTTTTTATAATAAGGCCTCAGTAGAGGCTGTTAAAAAGTTGGTGCCTGACAAAGTGTGATGGTGGAACTTGGTGAGTGAGTTTATAGAAGTGTGTGTAAATTGGCTCCACTGTGCATCATTAGAAGTCTGACGTTCTTTTTCCCTCCTGGAAATCAGCAGCTCTCGGAGCTTACCCTCAGGTTTGATTATTGCCTTAACCTAGGTGATGGTGAAAGACTGCCTCAAAGGGGAGAAAAAAAAACCAAAACCAAAACAAACAAACAAACAAAAAACCATCAACAAAAAACTGTCTGTTGAAAATTAGTGATATCTCCACAACTCTTTTGTGAAATCCCACGAAAACTGGAGAGATCCTGGTCTAATCAATTTTATTTATCATGGATCAAGCAGACCTCTCTGCCTGGTGCTGTCTGGGGGCACAGCTTTAAAACTGCTTGGACAGGGCTGGTTTCAAATCTCTCTCTTTCGTGGGGTGATGCGCTAAGGACTGATAAATCTGGTCCTCGCAGCAAGAACTAAACTCAAATGGTTCGTGGCAAAGATAAGGCTAAACCAGAGCTGTCCCAGGGCTCCTGCTCCGCAGACCTCTTTTGGCTGCTTCTTCTTGTCAGAACCTGGCGAAAAGGGCATGAAGCTGTGAATAAAATCCCAAATTTACATTTAGAAGAGAAGATGCTGTCAGGGAATCTGACAGTGAGTACGGAGCTCATCTAGAAAGTGAGTTGCGGTGGGAGGTTTTTTTTCCCCTTTTTAAACATGAAAGACAACAGAATTGCCTTAAATGAGTTCATCCTCAGGTCTGAAACACAAATGGTCATCAGAGAAAAAGGAGTGTTTTCAGCAGCCAAGTCTGAAATCAGTCTGGGCTCAGGATAAGCATTCTTAGCTGGGAGAGGTCAAGACTTGAAAAAACTCAGTAAGCCCCTGATTGGCCAAAATCAAATCGCTTTGGTTGTGTTTTTGCTGGAGATGGTCCTGGAAAAAAAAAAAAAAAAAGGAGGGTGGGCAACAACTGCCCCTGGGCTGTGTCTCTGAGTTCAGGGATGTGGCCAACACTTCTGTTTTACGCTGACAGGGACTGGTGGACCTGGGATCCCTCTAATTCTGTGTACCATCAGCTGGTGCATGTCTGTATTCTGCCAATAGATTGCTGAGATTTGTTGTTGTTTTGATTTTTGTTGGTTTGGGGGAGGTGGGGGGAAGGGGAAATTACTGTTTTATTATGATATAATGTAAAATCTGTAACTTTAAAGTGTGCCCCCTCACCGAGGGATTTCCTGGGGAGGCCACGGCAAAATGAACGAGTTGTAGGAAGTGACTTTGAATGNGGGGAGGCTTGAGGAGGCCCTGGGCAACCTGGTCTTGTTGGGGGTGTCCCTGCTGACTGTGGGGAGGTGGGACTAGATGACCTTTGAAGGTCCCTTCCAGCTTGGACCATTCTATGATTCTGTGAATGACTGAGCGATTTGAGTGAATAAGATATGTAATGAGTTTCCACTGTACTACATACACCAGTAATTTAGGGGTCTGGGACAGCAACAATGGGGGGAGGTTACACCATCCAAGTAACTCCAGGCTGCTTTGAGATAATACAAGATGAGGAATATTAGCTGAGAAATTTTGATGATTATTATTAATTTTTACCTTGAGGCAGAATATCCTTTCTACAGGCAATATGTCACATCTGAGGGCATTTGGGCTTAAGGCCGAATTTATTTAGTTTGTTGGTTTTTTTTCTCTTGAGCAGTATTTCAGAGCTGCTGCAATTACTGCACGTGAACTGAATATTTCAGTATCTAGTCTATGCAGAGGTCGATAAGCCTATTCATAGGAAGCATTAATTTATGTAAAAAAAACCCTAGGCCTTGGCAGGCATATAGTAAATACAACAGATTTATTTACCAAGTAAAAGCATGACAGGCACAGCTGAGGAAGCTTTTGGTAACTGGCAGTGCTTTTCATGAGAGCTTAAAGACTGTGTTTGCCTGTGGCAAACTGTTGGTTGTGTATCATTCAGAGGCGTTAGAATCCTGGGGGTTCGGCCTTTGTAGTGTTGGGTTAACGATGTCACAAATAACCTCATTAAACAGCAAGCCTGGTCGGATTAGGTTTAAAAGCCTGTCTTGATCAGGTCCTTATGTTCTGCAAAGGTTGGATTATGAGCACTGGGATTTAGGGGTAAATTCTTAGATAAAAAAAACCCAACCAAATAATCCCCCCCAAACCCAAAAGCAAATAGTATGAGACCAGTAGTGGCACATCATCTCCTGACAGTACTTTGGCAGGATTTTTAATGTCTCCAGAGAAGGAGACTCCACACCCTCTCTGGGCAGCCACTTCCAGTGCTCTGGCACCCTCAAAGTAATGTTTTTCCTTATGTTGAGATGGAAGTGTTCCATTTTGTGCCTGTTTCCCCTTGTTCTGTCACCAGGCACCACTGGGAAGAGTCTGGCCCCATTCTCTTGATGGCCACCCTTTAGATATTGATAAATATTGATCAGTCTTCTCGAGGCTGAACAGACTCAAGCCTCTCAGCTTTTCCTCACCAGAGAGATGCTCCAGTCCCTTCATCTTCACTGTAGTGTACTTTGAAACCTTGTACCACGGTGACTTTATGGTTGGACTCGATCTCAAAGCTCCCTTCCAACCATAAAGATTCTGTGATTTCTCATGAGGTATTGCCCTCTTGTGGCTCTTCAGTGTAAAGATGGGTCACTGGTGGTGGAAGCATCATGAAGCCAGTTTAAGGAGATAGTAGGCACAGTCCTAGTTCTTCTCACAGCTGTGGATGAGATTGTCCTCTTTATTGTATCTCTTGCTGGTGTCTGAGCTAATTACAAAATGATTAGATCCGTTTGTTGCAAAACTTCATGGGAAGTATGATGCCCGATGGTCCTGGGGCATCTGCAGTAGATGCAGATCTGGACCACGTGGACTTATTCCAGCCACAGGTTCTATGCAGCCATGGAGGGAGAGAGGCCTGTGCTTTGTTACTCTTGGACAACTCCAAACTTAATCTTCTGATACGTACTCAAAAGTCTTAATTTTGTAAGCATCCCACACCTGCAAGCAGGCTTTAAGAAGGACTGAAAACAGCACCATTCATGTTAATAATGCAGAAATTATGGGCAGGGGAAACTAGAAGAGACCTGTTGCTATCCCTGTACATCAGGTGGGAAGGGGTGCTCCCATAAAAGTATAATGTGTGGATACTCTCTGGATCCAAGAGGGGAGTTTTTCTTAGCTCTTCCAAGCAGCGCCGGTAACTTCTGCTCCTTCTTATGCCAGGGTACGCATCCGCTTCAAGGAGTGTGGGAATTTCACGAGTGGTTTATTTACTGTCATGTCTGCAGGGGGCATGCTAATTTAAAAAGTGGCTCTGGTATGAGAATTAGAGGTTGCCCATAAAAATTGGTGTTGGGGGCATTGATGCCGATGGTACGGTCCTTGCTGTCACCGCTGCCCTCTTCTAAGGGATGCTCTTCCTCAGAGCAGCTGCTGCCAAATTTCCTTTGACCCAATAGGTGTGATAAACTTCAGGCTCCAGAGCGAGACAAATGGATTTGAAAACAAACCGCGATCAAGGAATTTGAAGGCAGTAGCTTAATTTAAAGAAACCAGAACTCTGGTGAGAGGTAAAACGTCAGTAACCTGGAAATGGCACCTGAGGAGGACGGGCAGGACCGAAGGAGAATGATGCCATCTATTTCTTTTTCTCAAGGAACAAGCCACAGCCCTTTAAAAAGGTCCTATGATATGAAAGTTACAGGAAATAAAAGGATTCAGGCTGAAGAAAGATTTTTATCTCATTTCTAACTCCCGTTGAGGCTTTGACAATATTCTGGAAAAAGCCTCATACGTGCAATGAAGGCAATGTTCCAGAAAGCTTCAGAGACCCTCCCCAGATACATCCTCACATGTTTATAAAGCCTCATTAAAGACCAGAGGTTCTTACCCTTGCAGCCAGCCCAGCAGTTTCACCGGTGCCGGTGGATGGTCTGCATGAATATTCCTGTGCTGCTCAATCCAGACCTACAGCCTCCTTCATAGACTGATGTTCCTGAGTTTACAGGGAAGTAATTTTCTACATAGGACAGAAAAAGCTGATCTGATGTAGAAAAAGAAAAAAGGATAGTCCCGTTTCCTGGAGATACAGGCAACTATAGATTTCCAGTGGTTAATTCTTTGTACCAGTGAGTATTTCTGTGTTAAGTTTCTGTTGTATTTCACCTGAAGAAGGTCCTCCTTTTAAGAAGTGATGCTGGGATTTAGAGCACTGTGTGCCTCTTATTTTTGCTGACTTAAATACTTCTTATGGCAGCTTTAAACTCTGATTTTTTTCTTTTTTCTTTTTTTTTTTTTTACTTTTTTTTGGTCCCTTTCAAGCTGGGATGAGGCTTCGTTGAGAAGTTGAGACTGAGAGATGAGCCTGTCTAAGATGGGATACTGCAGTCACCTGTATAATTTGTGTTCTGTTTCCCTTAAAAAGGAGAATGTGTTAACAATACTCACACTATCTCATAACCGTGCTCTAATCTGCAAGCAAGGAGGTGTTTGTGCCAAACTTTGCTTTATCCCTGTCTTACAGGGCCACTAGGTAAATCCTTACTGCAAGTACCGAGTTCCTGCTCAATGAAGCAAGGAGGGTAGATGGAAAGATCCTACAAGTGCCAAACCTCCCTAGACTGTGAACTGGGAAAAGGGTGGTGGTGGTGGGGAATTGAAAATTCAGCTAAATCCTTAAAGTACTGATACTGTTAGGGAAATCTATAGGGTAAAATGTATAGAAAGGAGGGAGCTGAAAGGATTTCTAGAGGTCTGCACTTCACCCCTTGCTCAGAGGGCAGATACAGCCCTGAGCAACTTGGCTGGACACTTCCAAAGCCCAGCCAAGATGAAACCATCACAGAGGAGGTGTATTTGTCTTCAACTTACAGCTCTTCAGTCTGAGAAGATGGCTTGTGAGGATTCAACTTTTTGGATTAATCGCTGTCAAGCTTCATACCTACGTTTTTGGTTTTTTACATTAGGTATTTGTGAGCCAAATTTAGATTTAGAGTGTGGCAATGCAAACTTGCAAATGTTTTCGAACTGAAAAACAGACCAAAACAAATCACACCCTTCAGAAGGGAGATGCAGTTTTGACTGAGTTAAATTTCTTCTTTCTTCCAGGTACGTACACCTCTGCAATCATTTCTACCATGAAAGATAAGATGCAGAAGGTCAACCTGTCAACGGTGTCTGAATTTGTTCTCGTGGGCCTTTCTGATGCTCCAGAAGTCCGTTTTCTTCTCTTTGTGCTATTTTTGATTGTTTATTTGGCCACCATGGCAGGCAACATCACCATCCTGGTTGCCATGAGCACAGACATGCGTCTACACAACCCCATGTACTTCTTCCTTGGCAACTTATCCTTGCTGGATATCTTGTGTCCCACTATCACTGTGCCGAAGATGCTGGAGGCCTTGTTGCTAGAGAACAAGGTGATTTCGTTCACCGGCTGCATGCTCCAGCTCTTCTTCCTCATTGATGTTGTAGGCACGGAGATCTTCCTCTTGGCTGTGATGGCGTATGACCGTTACGTTGCAATATGTCACCCGCTGCAGTACATGAATATCGTGAGTCTGAAACTGTGTGCTCACCTCGCCATTGGCACCTGGGTAATAGGCTTTTTTAATTCTCTCTTGCACACATCTTTGGTTTTCACGCTCTTTTTTTGTGATTCTAATGAAGTTGACCAATATTACTGTGATATTCCCCCTGTGCTGACCCTCTCCTGCTCCCCTACTTATAGTAGGGAACTAGTGACCCTCGTCGTTGCTGGGGTCCTTGGAAGCGCTGCCTTTGTGGTCACTCTGGTCTCTTATCTCTATATCCTGGTGGCCATCCTGTCCATGAGCTCTTCTGAGAGCAGGCACAAAGCTTTCTCCACTTGTGGCTCTCACTTGATGGTAGTTTGCCTCTTCTATGGGACCACCATTTGCACGTATGTACGGCCTTCCTCCACCTACTCACCTAATCAGGACAGGATCGTTTCTATGCTCTATGGAACCCTCACTCCCCTGCTCAATCCCATAATCTACAGTCTGAGGAACAAAGAAGTTAAATGTGCCCTGAGAAGACTCATCAGCCAGGTCAGAACTGCTTTGAGGAGACCAGAATATCCCTCTCGGTCTCTAGCATCCTCTAGAGCCCCAGCAGTTGGGTAGGCACTGCAGTTTGTGACTGATCTTCTCTAACTTTAGCCATCTAAAAGCTGGAATCAAAACCCTTTGTCTGGGCTCCCTTTACAGTTAAGAGGGAGGGGTGTGCACCTCTAGAAGGCTGACTGGGTGACACAGTTTTAGGTCATCACAGGAGGAGATGACTTCAGCTGGTAATGTTTATCTCCATGGAGCACGGAGGAAGCTTAGATGAGAGCCTCAGCCTTAGACACAGGGGTTGGATGCATATCTCAGAGCGTGAATGCTGAGAGTTTGTACCATATGCGTGCCCAGATACACATTTTTCCACAGTAAAGCAGCTTCTTGTTGTCCACATTGCTCCTGCAGAACGCATAAGCACTTCCTTCTAGTCAGTCTCCCACAAAGGAAGGCTCCTTGACCATCATTTAAGGTCATTGGCCTGGGTCTTTTTTCAACCAGCATGCCCAGAATCCAGCTGCAACACCTGCAGTGCCACCAGGCACAGTCTGGTCATGGTTTGCACCATGTGTCTCAAAATCAGTCTGCCAGGGTGCAAATCAACTCCCATAAACTAGAGATGTCAATTATGCTGATGACCATCCATTAGAGAGCTTTCTCCGCCTCTTTTTCTGTCTGGGGATCAGGGAGACTTTGCAGTAATGGAATCACAGAATTGTAGGGTTTGGAAGGGACCTCTGGAGATCATCTAGTCCAACCCCCTGCCAAAGTAGGGTCACCTAGAGAAGGCTGGACAGGAACCTCTCCAGGTGGGTTTTGAATGTCTCCAGAGAAGGTGACTCTACAACCCTTCTGGGCAGCCTGTTCCAGACTTCTGCTGCCCTCAAAGAAGATTTTCCTCAGATTCAGATGGAGCTTCCTCCGTTCTAATCAAGAGAGTTGCGACCATGGCACTGACATGCTCTGGTTTTTCTCCACGTTGGCAGACTGAAGGAAGCTTCTTGGGGTACTGTAGGTCCATGTGAGTCTGTAACTAGGCAGAGTGCTTCATTCGAGTTACAAATGAAGGTGTGGCTGACAAAAAGGCACTGGAAATGGCTGCGCAGAGAAGAAGGGGAGTGCTCTGCAGACTCCTCCAAACCTGTGAGCGTATCTTGGCTACAAGGCTCTGTCTGGGCTGGGGTGATAAACTCTTACAGCTTGAGGTGGACCTCAGGCCCTGTTGAAGGGCTGTGCCACGTCACGCTGTTGTGCCCGGTGCTAAATAACCAATGTGACTGTGTTGTTGGCACACTGTGCCTTACTAAAAACCAACTGCCATGGATGTCTGTCTGTCTGAGTGGCCTTTTTTGTGGTTGCTGCCTTGGTGTAAAGGGCCAGGTAATGACTTATCTGATAGTGACTCGCATCTTAGCGGCAACAAATGCACATCCTCAATATTGAACCAGTGGAAATAACTGCAGCTTCATCCATTCCCAGCTGTTGGTCATGGTGACAACGGGTTCAAAAGTCCACTGTAATGACCGAAGAGCTTTTCCCTAGTGATACATTCTGGATTTTATGGTGGGTTTTTCTGGGGGGAGGGCTTTTAAAAATGTATTTCACCAACTTCAGAAAATGCATGTAAGTCTGTCCAAGACCACTCAAATTTCTAAGCTGAGCACTAAGAAGTGGGTAAGGCCACCTGTGTAGCTGTAACGCTGCCTGGCTTCCCACAGAGTTGCCTAAACACAAGTTCTAATGGCACACAAGGTGACCCAAGGTATCTTTCCTGGTCCGTAGTTGCTGCTCCAGCAAAAGGACAGACTACTTAGTTGGTAGAAATGAAACATGACTCTAAGCGAAAAGGTCAGAAGTCCTTTACTGCCAAATAGGGCCTATTTACCCATTGTGAGCAAAGCAGCAGGTACAGTTTCCTGTGGTTTTTGAACTATGACAGGACATTTAAAAAAAAAAAGACATTTATTCCAAAATCATTTAGCAAATCACAAGATGGGAATCAACACGGACTTCAAAACACGTGCCTGGAAACCTGAGTGTAGGCTGGAGCACCGTTCTGCTTCTGGGGTCTGTGAACTGCTCTGCAGGGTCCCAGAAATTACTGCAGATGTCAGATGGGGAGGGGGGAAGGAGCAGCCATGCTCAGCTTCCTTGTGAATCTAAGGTTTCTGGTGGTTAAACCTGGCTCCATGAGATAAGACTTGTTCAAGAAGCATTTCCCTTTTGTGACTCACTGGCTTTTGCAGTGTTTGGTGTTGTATCTGTTGGGTTGGAGAGCAAAAAGCAGCTGTCAGTACCTGTCTGAGGGCTGATGTGTGCCCAGGGGGTTGGCATTACCATGGCCAACATGAATGCCTGGATGGAACAGTGGAGAACTTGGAGTCCTCAGCACAGGAAGGATCTGGAGCTGTTGGAGCAGGGACTGAGGAGGCCATGGAGATTCTGAGAGGGCTGGAGCCCCTCTGCTGTGAGGACAGGCTGAGAGAGTTGAGGAGCTGCAGCCTGGAGAGGAGAAGGCTCCAGGGAGACCTTGGAGCCCCTTCCAGTCTCTCAAGGGGCTCCAGGAAAGCTGGGGAGGGACTCTTGATGAAGGAGGGGAGCCCTAGGAGGAGGGGGAGGGGTTTGACCCTGAAAGAGGGGAGATGGAGCTGAGATGTGGGGAAGAAGTTGTTTGGGGTGAGGGTGATGAGAGCCTGGCCCAGGTGGCCCTGAGAAGCTGTGGCTGCCCCATCCCTGGAGGGGTTCAAGGCCAGGTTGGATGGAACTTGGAGCACCCTGGTGTGGTGGGAGGTGTCCCTGCCCAGGGCAGGGGGGTGTAACTGAGTGATCTTTGAGGGTCCCTTCCAACCCTAATTATTCTCTGATTCCATGATGGAGGGGCTCCAGTGAGGATGACTTCAACACTGTAGATGTGAGAGTGAGTGGTCATGTTATAAGCAGAGACTTTCATAGCTGGAAAAGACCTTTTCTCAGCTCCTCCATGCTGCTGTTGGCACTGAGGGAAGAGTTCAGGTGCTGCTTGGTTCCAGGAAGGTCCAGGGGACAGCTATGCTTGGCAGATACCCCCCTGGCACAGGGATAAAGGAGTGTGCACTGACTCCTCAGAGCTGTATGCATACATGTACACATGTAGTGTGTGTGTGCTCACATCTGCTGGGCATAGACCTTCAGCCTCACTGCTGGTAGGACCTGAGGACATGCAGCAGCCTCACCTCTCCTGGGCTGTTGGAGCATGCATGGTCCCTAACAGCTGCAAAACCAGAGCAGTGAGACTGCAATAGCAGATTGATTACTGTATTTTGATTCACTTTTTCTTTCCCATATACAACTTTAACCAAAAAAAAATATGATGGAACAAACAGAATTGCATTTAACCAAACCAGCTGCTGCAAAGATAAACGCTGATTTCCCTAAACTGACCCATTAATAAACAGTCACTAATTTATTTTCCAGAAACACAGGAAGAAAAAATTCTTCCAGTTCAAATCCTTTTGCAAAAGCTTGTTTTCTTGTGATTTTTTTTTCTTGCTAAATTAAGTGCATCAGTAAATTTGCTCACCCTCTGCAGGTGTTATACGTCTGCTATTTTCACCAATTCCCCAAACATAAACTTCAGAGAGATGCCCTTGTGGAGATCTCACTCCAGGTGCCCTAGGGAGGCTATGATGGTTTATCCCATGACCGTGGGATGTCATTCTGGTTTCATAAAGACCGCTGGAGCCTGGTGGTTTTTTTGACTTTAGCATAATAATTGCTGGGTGCAGGTCTGCAAATAACATGGGAGGCCTTTGAAACGAGAGAGGGTTGGTGAATTTCTGATGTGAAGTTGTGCTGCCTGGGTGGGTGTTGACTGTCCTTATGAGTCTCTGCAATTAAGTAATTGTATGTGTGGACAAAATCTTCCATCAACACCTGCCTGATGGTCCCATCTGCCCATAGTTTCACTCGGATGGAGGAGAACTGTGAAAAACTGCAGAAGCTCTGATGCCAGGTAGGAAAATTAAGGGTGTTATTAAGACACTCGTGACAAAGAATGCAGCGAAGACACAAAAGAAGAGGAGGAAAATGGCAATGCGCATTGAATAGCTCTTTGATGCATGCATTGACAAGGAATTGGAGTATCACACTAGATAATAAACACAACAAATGAGGATTCTTAGTTTACTGCTGTGTTTAAATCACAGGGCTAAAATGAGCTTTTCCCAAGTTTGTTGTTTTGTCTTCTTCATGGCCTGCCTTCAAAATGAAGGGTGGCAAAATTGCTCTGTGCTGTTATTCATTCGGTTTTGAAAGTCTGTCTGAATCGCTGGTATCCAGATAAAGGGCTTAAGAGTCTGAAGTTTTGAGTCTGGCTGAAGACTGTGGAGGACTCAAATGTCTGTGGACAGGGAGAGGAACCGAGGGAAGTTTTAAATCATAATTGTTGGAAATACCTATTCAAGTGTCAATACCTGGCACCGATCCTCATTCTCAAAAGAATGGGGATCTCAAAAAATGAGATGTACAAGCAAAAGGCCGTCTGCAGGCACACTCTCGAGTGTATTTCGCTGCACATACCCCTCCCAGGAGCTGCAGGAGAAGAGATATGAATGAACAAGAGAATAAAGATGACAGTGCCAACCCGTAATGAGTTTTAGTGACTGGTGAGATTGAATCCCCCAAACCTCATGTGCTGCCTTTGCCCAGCCAACAGCACAACCATTCCTGGGTTCATCACACCCAGCTTCGATCAGAGGCAGAATGGAGAAACCAGGCCTTGTAAGTGCCTGTAGGTAGCAGGAGATGACCATTGTTGCTCCTGCAGATGGTACAGGCAATGTTTGACACCAACATAAAAGAGCATAGAGCATAGCTTTTGCTCCTTGGCCTGGTTGCTCCATCTTCTGGTCCATTCCCCACAGTTAAGTTGTCCTTGCTTAGTCTGGCCCTTGAATCTAGACCTTAGCTCATTTGTTCCTCTGCCATACGTGCAGATCATTCTCCTATTGGGCATCTTAACCTAAATTTAGACACCCAAACTTCGTAAGTGTAGCTGCACACTTGCTGTCTACACTCTCATTAAATGCAAGAAGCATAATTGAGCTTAAATGTCTGAGATGGGTAGAATGGCCCTGTGGAAGTGCCAGACTCCAGTCCTTGCAGAGATATTTGCTGGTAACGGTATCAAGAGCTTCTTGATAGAGACACTGGTGGGAGTGAAAGCTGAGGATTGTGTCATGCACCAAGTTGGAGGAGCGGGTTGGCACTCTACTGGAAAATCCTTTCTGAAAATGAGAGCTAAAGGTGTTTCTTAGTTTATTGGAAGGAGGTCTGGAAGGTATAAAATTGTAGGTACCGTTGAGGCTGTTAGAGGAAAGTTGAATGATGAAAGCATCTTTATAGAGAAGTAATAATGTTGTTCTGTAAAAATGTTGAGATTATTATTCTCACTTGATTGATCCCAGGAGCTTCTGATTAGATATGTTTAATCAAACCTGTATTATGTGACTACAATTGGTTCCGGATTTTTTTAATGTATTATATGTATTTTGGATATCTGCTTCAGCAGTATCACGTCAGCTATGCAAAAGAGGCAAAATCCTGAACCAGCAAAGAAGTAATGAAGGGAAAATTTGCCTTCAGATTTGCCCACTTTGGCAATCTTTGGTCAAAATGTTTGAAGTAAAAGTGTTCAGGAGTTATGTTATGTGCATGCCGGCCCGCAGAGAGACAGCTGGGGTTGATATCCTCTCCCTTTCACCATCTACAGTGCAAGCACTGACGTCTCAATGGGTCATCCTCAGAGGTGCCGTCAGAGGATGAGTCTTATCCCAAAAGAAATAGCTCATAATAGGTCAATTTCATATGTTGTCTGGGAGGCTAAACAGCTCGATTATAGCTCTGTGGTTTTAAACTGAAGAAAAGTGGATTTAGATTGGATATTAGGAATAAGTTCTTTACTCGGAGGTTAGTGGAACATTGGAACAGGTTGCCAGGGGAAGTAGTTGAGGCCCCTTCCCTGGAGACATTCAAGATGAGGCTTGATGAGGCCCTGGACAACCTGGTCTAGTTGGGGGTGTCCCTGCTAACTGCAGGGGGGTCAGACTAGATGACCGTTGAAGGTTCCTTCTGGCCCAGATGACTCTATGAAAGCAAGTGGATGTTTCCTCTAACGACCAAGAGATCAATGTCAGAAGGAAGGACTACAGCTCGGCTGTAGATAGATACCAGTTCCTAGCCTAAAAAGCACAGGCACTGTCCCCCAGGATGATAAATTCCAAGTTAAGCTTTCACTGTGTGACAGGACCTTGTGTTAACTGTAGACTTAAGATATTTGAGATGAACTAGATGTTTGAAATGCAGGAAAAATCATTGGTGTCAACAAGGTTACACGATTGCAGCTGTGGACAGGATATTTATGAACCACTTCATGTGCCCCCAAAAACACCTTGTGCAGCTATGGGACTTGATACTGGAAGGGAATCGAAGGTCAAAGGAGAGGTTGTGACAAACTGCTTTTTGTTCAGGACTTAAAAAACCTCACTGCTAGGAACTGCTGGTGTGTCTTCCAGAAATGGCACTGTCATTGCAAGGGAAAAAAAAATCAGTAGTTCTTAATGTTTTTTTTTTTCTTTTCCATTTAAATTCAGTGACGGTATCAACTTTTTGCGTTGCTGTTTATGAAGAGGAAATTGCATCAGGAATTTTTTTCACCCTCTTCCCTCCACCTCTTTCTGCAGTGATGTAAGAATGGCTGATGAGAACTGCACCAAGGTGACCTGGTTCACCTTCTCGGGACTCACAGAGCACCCGCAACTGAAGCCCGTCCTCTTCTCCCTCTTCCTGGGCACCTACGTGCTGACGTTAGTGGGGAACCTCGGCCTGATCGCTCTGATCAGGCTCAGCCCCCAGCTTCACACCCCCATGTACTTTTTCCTCGGCAGCTTGTCTTTCTTAGACGCTTGTTACTCCTCCACCATCAGCCCCAAAATGCTGCTGGACCTTCCAACACAAAACAAAGCCATTTCTTTTGCTGGCTGCCTCACGCAGTTTTATTTCTATGCTGTTTTTGCCACAGCTGAGATTTACCTGCTGACTGCCATGGCCTATGACCGCTACGTGGCCATCTCCAAGCCCCTGCTCTATCAGGTTATCATGTCTCCTGGTGTCTGCAGGAGCCTGGTTGCTGTGTCCTACCTTGCAGGGCTGCTGAATGCCATCGTGCACACAAGCGCCCTGATCCGACTGTCCTTCTGCGATCCCGTGGTCATCAACAACTTCTACTGTGACGGGCCACCACTGTTTGTCGCCGCCTCCACCGACACACGTCTCAATGAGGGGTTAATGTTTGTGTTTGTGGGTTTCAACATGACCACCACCAACCTGCTCATCCTCACCTCCTACGCCTGCATCGGGGTGGCCGTGGCCAGGATGGGCTCTGCTGCAGGCTGGCACAAAGCCTGCTCCACCTGCGCCTCCCACCTGGCAGCCGTTGTCATTTTCTACGTGTCGGCTACGTTCAATTACATGCAGCCCACTTCATCAAACTCACTGGAAAGCAAGAAAATCGCCTCCATCTTTTACACCATCATAGTCCCCATGCTGAACCCCATGATCTACAGCCTGAGGAACAAGGAGGTGAAGCAGGCCCTGGCCAGTTTCATCAGGAGGAAAATGTACTGCTGAAGGACAATCTCACTTAATACTATTTTCCTGTTTCTCTCTCTAAGGAGAAGGTTTCACGCCGGTCTCTGTCACCACTAAAACCCTTTGGCACCTCATATGTTAGGGTTGAAAAGTTAATTAGTCTGGTCTCAAACTGCACCCCCTGACAGACTTGTCTCTAGTATGAACGTCTTGTCCAATGACTCTACCTCTTGTGTGCTAATCGTGATGACACTGGGGAAAGCAAGGTAAAAAGGAAGTCTATAGGCAAGAGGCCGTGACGATCCGGACCTCCGCACAGCATGGGGACAGTTGGATGGGACCTCTGGAGATGACCTCCTCCAAGCACCTGCTCAAAGGCAGGTCAGCCAGAGAGGCTGCTGAGGAATGCGTCCACTCTGAACATTTTGAAGGATGGAGAGCCCACAACCTGTCTGGGATTTCAGTGCTTGGTAACTTTTACAGGAATTAAAGCTTTTCTTTGTGTTTAAAGGGAGCTTTCTGTATTGCAATTTGCCTTCTCGCTGGGCACCACTGAGGAGAGTTTGGTTCTGTTCTCTTTATTCCACCCCCAACAGGTATTTACGCTCACTGAGATGATCCCCCTGAGCCTTCTCTTCTCCAGGCTGAACTGGAGAACTGGCTCCTGGTATGAGGTGTTCTAGCTCCTTAACCCTCTTCTCTAGTCCCACTCCAGCATGTCCTTGTCTGGCAATGAGATGCCTGGAGGGGTTCAAGGCCAGGCTGGATGGGGCTTTGAGCAGCCTGGTCTAGTGGGAGGTGTCCCTGCCCAAGGCAGGGGCTTGGAACTGGATGGCCTTTGAGATCCCTTCCAGCCCAAACCATTGTATGATACTATGATGGCAACGCAACAAGAGGTCATAGTGGCCCTGATCAGCTTCACCTGGTATTTTCTTGCCCAGCCACATGCACTCACCCCCTCTCATGGACTAGGACCCTGCATTTTAGAGGACCTTCAGGCCATCCCTGTGCAGATGTGTCTGGTTGCATCTGTCTCCTGGATGGACCTTGGAACTGTACTGTAGATACTTTTATTCCTCAATGGACAAATGTACACACATTGTAGCTCATCTCCAGTCACATCTTCTTTTGCTTCTGACTGGAGCCCTTGGAAGAACTTTGACTCTGGTTCATCGTCTGCCATGGCTCTGGCTGTTGATGGACTCACTTGTGATGTCCCAAGCACTTGTTGCAAGGTGCTGAGTGGCTTCTGCCAACCAGAAGCTGTTGGCCAGGGGCAGGTGTTCTCTCAGCAGCTTGGTGGTATGATGCAAAGATCTGTTATCCTTCAAGCTCCAGGGGTAACTCCTGTACCAACCACTGGCAAGGTATATGCCAACCCATAAACTCTCCAACCACCAACTTCAGGGTGTGTGGAGTAGTTGTGACAAGATAAATTGCTTTAGAAGTGCTCATTGCCTCTTACAAAGAGGAAAGTTTCCTTCTCCTCAGTGTCTGTGAAGTTGTCCCCCGGGGGCTTGTTAGGAAGAATGAGGTAGGTTTACTATGAGCTTTCCAAGAAGCTTTCAAGATCATTAGAGGTTTCTTCACCACACCCAGAAGGGCTTGTTAAACTGATGACTCCTGGGTGGATGGCCCCCAGGGGAGTTCCTTGTTTTGGGAAGGGGGAGAAGTGTAATTTGTGATAGAAATAGATTTAACGCCTTTGCTGGTGTTGGAGTTGAGGCCTGCTCTCTCAGGCCTTCAGTGGGTCATGCCATGACTATTGCCTTCACCTTCTCCTAGATGTGGCCTCCCATTTAGTCCTGTTAAGAGGCCAAGAAATCGCCTGTTCTCCCTAAGCATACAGTTCACATGCATTTCTTTGCCTTCACTAATCAGATACTTTACGTTTGCCTTATCTTCCCTAGCTTTCATTCATGAGAAGAATACTTTTTTTAAAAAATAAAGAGTCCTTCAGGTGTGATAGAAGCCTGGTTTGGTCTAGGAAGCGGCTGGTGTTTGGCTTTGGCTACAATTCCCCTTTTCTGGCTTAATCTGCACTAAATTTATCTTTGTATTTACCTCCTAAAGGCTTACTCTATCCTTATCCCAAGAGACTCTGCAGGAGGTGCAGACCTCTGCAAGACATAGCCCACCATGTTCAACTCCATTCTGGGCTTGCTCAGCTGATGTAATTCAAGGTGAACTAATGCTCCCGGTGGGTGGCTGGAGGGTCTTGTTCCGGGGTGGTGCTGAGCTGCAGGAATATCTGTCCCTGCTGAGGCTGTGAAGGATGAGTCGTTCACCAATATGTCCTACCCCAGCGAGGACCTGTGCCAGACATCAGACCCTCTTTCCCCTGGCCACCTTCAAAGGTGGCAGATGGCATTAGGGGCAGACACCTGGCATGTGACCTTCCCCCAAGGGACAGCCATTTGCCCAAAAACCCAAGAAAGAACTTTGTCCTCACACTTTTTATATCTTACATGGTGTAAAAGTAAGAGAGTAATTGAAGATCCAGCACTAAATGAGCTTTCTCCTTTGCCTGCCCTGGCTCGGAAGGCAAGAGCCATGGCTGGGGCCTGTGCCCTCCTGTGACCCACAGGAGAGCCCCGATCTGTCCCTCTGGGGTAGTTTTCTGGGCTCAGACCCACGAATGCCACCTCCAGATGTTGGGGTTGATGGCAGTGTAAAGAGCCAGGGTTGAAGCCACGTGTTAGTGTGGTCCTTCCCTGCACAGGATGGGTACAAGCACACTTTTGGTGTGTGGGACACGGGCTAATGAGTGACATTCCTTCACTAATTGCATTTTGCACAAGGTCAGGATGCACCGATCGTCCTCACAACACCTTTCAAGTCACTGCTGTGATCTGCCTTTGCTTTCTGGAGGGACTCTACTTTCTGCCAGCTTGCAGAGGAAACCACACCAGCCCCTGAATCCCGGCTGTTAACGGTTGATTGGTTTGTGTTGGCAAACATTAAAGGCAGAACGCGCAGCGTGAAATTGTAATTACACATTTGTGTGCCTGGGACAACTGTTATTAAGCAGCTGTTAAACCCCAGCCATGCTGGGTGGGGTGGGGAGAGAGTCTTTGCACACCCGTAAGGTTACGGCTACTCTTGCGGCTATGAAAGCTGAAATTCATCCTGCCTGACTCTGGTGGTGTAAAAACTAATTCTTTAGAACTGTCTTAAAAGAGGTGCCTAAAAGCCGTTTTCCCTGGTCGGACTGAAAGGCAGAAGCACAAAACACGCACCAAACTGCAGACACTGGTAGCAGCTTGTTTGTATTTTATGGTTTTTCAAGCACATTATTTGAATATATCAATTTTATTACCTCCCTTTCCTGAAAAAAAAAAAAAAAAAAAAAAAGAAAAGAAAAAAAGAGAGATATTAAGGTGAGAATTGCTTTCCTAGACTTCTATTCACCCCCAAATCAGTCAGACGGTGTATTGTCCTGGCAGCAGTTCGGATTTGGTACGTCCTTCCTTATTATGGGTCTCAGAGAATTTGGGCAGCTTTCCCTCAGCCTAACGCTGGTTGTGAATGAGCCGTTTTGTCTGGCAGCTCAGGAACCGACGAGGCATCTGTTCCACACCTGCATCTCGCAAACATGTGAGAGGACTAAAAAAATTAGAGATCAGAAAGTCGTCCTGATCTAGTTTTCCTGATACCTTCCTCAGGTGCTTCTGGTGATGGTTATTTGACAGGCAGAAGGAAAACAAGACAAGGTTGTAGGGTATTTCTTAGAGTAGAACAGTTTGGACCACAAAATTAAAGGGGAAAGACAAGACTTTGGCTTTAAAGATGCTCTGTCTGCTTTGGCTGTATGTGGCTTCAGCGTCATAGAGATCTGTTCTTGCTTTCTTTTCATACATTGGTTTATTTAGACTTCGAAATCCATTGGGGAAGGACTCTTTGTGGGCTTCTCTAGGCTGGAATTGAATTATTCCATCTAACCTTCGTCATCAAAATATGTCTTCGTAAGGAAGTTTGACCAGTCTGTGGAGAGGCGTTCTCCCTCTGTAGTCAGTGAGATATGAAATATGAATTTGGAATTACAATGGATCCAACAATCTGGAACCAACAGCATCCACCAGATTTTGGGTGTAACGTCACTGAGTAGCAAATAAACCCACGCCACAGAACAGAGGATGCACAGCCAAAACTCACTGGCTGAGAAAGGCAGTGGGTGGTGAGCAAACCCACCCTTGTTGCACGGAGGTGAGGACAAAGTACATTTTTAAAGAGGTTAGTTTAATTGTCTGTAAGTTCAGAAGGTCTGGAGTACTCCTCATCTTGTCCGGGTTACTTAAAACCTAAGGATCTGTCTTTGAGTTACAGAAAGAAAGCCCCTCTCCAATATTCGTGTCTGATTGTGCCCTACTCAAATCAGAAAATGAAACAATCTACTGCCAGCTGCCCAAAAGAGAAAAGAAAATTGGAGGATCTTGGCCCATGAGGGAACAGAGTCGGACTGAAAAGCAACAGGAATTGAAGAGACGCAGAAGTTGTTCACAGAGGAAGCAAAGCCAGTTACGGGAACGGGGCTGAGGAAATGCTTACGGCACAAGGGGATAAATATTAGTTCCACCCAATGGAGAAGATGGCATTTTTGTTAGCAAACTGACGTAACAGAGGTTGAGAAATTTTCAAGTCTGAAGAGAAACCCCAGTAGCAGCTCACACTTGCGACAAGAAAATGTCTGTGTGCTCTGAAGTTCATTACGAAACCCTTCGAAAGCAAAATTCATTTTAAACTTTATATGAAAGCACTTAATCTTTCTCACAGTTGTTTAAATATTTTTTTCTTTCTCTCTTGTCCTGATGCTATTGGCATTTTCCATTTCTACTTTGAATGAATGTCCCAACTTCTTCTTTTAGCCTCTGGGTTTCAGGCCAAATCCCAAATGTTATTTAGAAAGTTATTTGCAAGCAAGGTCTTTTTGTTTAGGTGGTCTTGAATTTTGCACATTTATGATTTCCTCTCAGTTTTTGCAAAGTAAATCCAGCACAATTGCAGGTGGAGAAATAATCACGTTTGAGTAATGTTTCCACTCACAGAACTAAATGCAATGCTACCAACCCCTGCAAAGCCTTTAAATAAACAGGGATTTGGGTCTTTTCATTGCCCTTCTCAGGGCACTCTTCATGTCCTTGTTCCTCAGGCTGTAGATGAGGGGGTTCAGCATTGGGGCCACAACGGTGTAAAACACTGCAACCACTTTGTCCCTGTCCTGGGGAGGCCTTGACTTAGGATTCATGTACTTGCAGATGGCTGTCCCATAGAATATGGTGACCACCATCAGGTGGGATCCACAGGTGGAGAAGGCCTTGGATTGCAGATGTGCAGACTGGATCTTCAAGACAGCAGAAAGGATATGGACGTAGGAAGTGATGATCAGAACAAAGGGGGTGAAGACTACGAGGATGCTGAAGATGAAGATGACTAACTCCATGAAGGTAGTGTCAGCACAGGCCAAGGGTAGAACTGCCAGCACTTCGCAGAAGTAATGGTTGAGGATGTTGGGCCTGCAGAAGGGCAGCCGCAAGGTGAGGCTGTTGATGACCATGGAGCTCAGCAGGCTGCTGGTCCAGGAGGCCACCACCATGTGGGTGCAAAGCTTTCTGTTCATGACAGTGGTGTAGAGCAAGGGGTGACATATTGCCATGTACCGATCGTAAGCCATGACCCCAAGCAGGACACACTCTGTCATGCCAAAAGCCATAGAGAAATACATCTGAGCAGCACATGCAGAGAAGGACATGGTCCTCTTCTTGGTCAAGAGGTTCACCAGCATCTGGGGGATGTTGGTGGAGATGTAGCAGATGTCTAAAAAGGACAGGTTGGCAAGGAACCAGTACATGGGTAAGTGCAACTGGCAATCAGCTCTGATCACTGTAATGATCGCGCTGTTCCCAACCAATGTGAGCAGATAAAAAACCAGGAAAACTATGAAAAGAACAGTCTGTGTCTGTGGCTGGGAGGAAAGGCCTTGAAAGATGATTTCTGTCACTACGCTTTGGTTTCCCCCCGCCATTATTACTCCCGTGGTTTAACTGTCAAGATAAGGAACAGTAACAAGGTCAAGTCAAATCTGTTGTAAGGTTAAGTGTAAGAAGAGCTTATATTTCTCTCTGCAGGGGAGAGAATCTGCCATAGGAAATACTGTTTCAGACACAACATACCACTCACTGTGTGTTGTGTATTATGGTGACCAGAGAAAGAGCAAACGTTGAGAAAGTTTTCAATTGGTACATTTAGCTGAACCCATGTTCCTGTTGGCTGTGGTCTAACTGTACATAGTTAGCAGAAGAATGTCTAATTTATACACATTTTAATGCCTGACAGAGTGACTATCCTCTTTAGAAAATCAAAATTCAATGCTAGATCAAAAGATTATGTGTTAAAATCCCAGTTCTCGATATACTTTCTTAACATGGCAAGAAACACAGACTTTGGAGTGAAACAATCCTTCAGACACTGTCGTTATGAGACAGAGCTACTCTTCTTGGACAAATATCCATAGACCCATCTCCTTTTCCTGCAATAAAACCAAAATTCAGCACACAGACCACATCTGACAAATATGTGCAACCACCTTAATGTATATCTAGGATCTTACAGCGTTCTCATCGCTGTAGCTCCTACTGTTCATGTCCCATCTTTACACAAGATGCTTTAGGTCTTTACTGTGAAAAGAAAGTTTCCGAGTGGTACATGGTCACAGTTGCTGGATCCTCAGTCTTCGTGTGATGAAAGGAGAGTAGCAGAACGCCCAGGCTAATAATGCTGTGGAAGACACTAATAAATGCCACTTGATATGCTGCGGGGTATCAGAGACATCTGAAGGCGGCCATCCCATTTGACACAGGGTTGTTGGAGGGTTCCTGGAATGAAAATTGGACAAATCGACGGGTCACACGAGGGTGTCTCAATCTCTACGTGTCACCTGCCCCGCTAACAGCTACGGCTGAACAAATTGTTTGGATGCCTGGTTGGTACAGTCAATGGACTTTAAAGGGCAATTCAGATGACCGGCTAGGAGGTGACAACTTTAGCTACCTCAACTTCTCAGCTGTTCCTGAGAACCTGAGCAGCCTTCTGGACTGAGCCTTGACACCTGGTTTATTCCTCACTCGTGACAGAAATATAGCTGTGTAACTTAGAGATAAATGCTTCTATGTAGATGCCTAAATGTGATGCCTTAACCTGAAATTAAACCCTATACTGTGTTTTTTAAGACCAATGAGACACTCACAGCCTGAATTAGCAATTATGCTGTCAAGGAAGAGTACTGCAGAATGAAGCATCTCTCCAAACCAGATACTGTTCTGGAAGGGAGGTTAAGAAATAATCCTAAAAGGCTTGATTCAAGGAGGCAGTTTTGCCTCAGCCCAAGATCAGTGTCTCAGGTAGCTGAGATGGCTGAGCCATCGCCCCAGTCAGTACAGGTGGAAGTCTCCACCGCAGCCCAGGGAGCCCGGACTGCTCAGCACCCGCCTCCTAGTCAGCAAAAGGTGCATCCATACTGCAAGGAAAGATTAAGGTGCCAAAGCATCCACTCTTGCCATTTTAGGTGCACTGTGGTATCCGAGACATCTGTACGGGACAAGCAGATATGATAAAAGAGCTGCAGAAGACTCGTGTCAACTGTATCAACCAGCTTTTCACTGGCACCCCTGAAAATGTGGCAATCAGCTCGCATGTAAACACCTAAATTTTGGTGAGATGGGTCCGATTGCCATCGGACTAGATAGATGTGGGACTAGGAAAATGCCTGAGGTCCCTTCCAACCCATACTGTTCTGTGATCTCTGGTGCTTAAATGAGATTAATACAATTCTTGTTCAAGACACGAGCTCTCTAGGTGGATGCTCTTGCTAGTTATGATGTCAGCTATAAGAACCTGAATAACAACATCAAATTCATTATCTTAAGATGCAGAACTTGAGAGACAAAACTGGGAGTGAGAAGGGAAATTTACTCTAGCTGGAGTATAAATAACTAGATTGGGATTCTCTCTAGGATTTAGTTTTCTAAATACTTTGGAGTATCTGAGACTTGTATTACTAACATCAGTAGACAGCACAAGCTCTGAACTTTACATCTTAAGTTTTCAAAGGAATGTGAAGGATGAGAGACAGTTATATTTTAGGGATGAGAAAAAGTAGGTGAAAGATAAGTAAGTGCTTTGCTCAAGGTTGGAAGAGGTTTCTTAGACAAGCCGTTATCATGGCATATCTATCAGCAGTGACAAACATGCCTTGGACCTTACATAAATTCTCACATAGACTAAAATACCTTGAAATCATCCTGATATGTCTTTCTTCAAGGTTTTTAACATTTAAAAAAAAATAAAATTCTTTCTGTACCTGGAAATGTCCAATCTGCAAGAAGGTTGAACCTCATCCAGCAATAGGAATACCGATGGTGGAATGCGCAGCCACCCCTCACCCAGTCTCCAGAAACGGCAGGTATTTGTAGGCAAGCAATAAATGTCAAGTAGCTTAGTCCTTTACAAAGGTTTAGCTCATTCAAAGTGATAGGAAAGACGTGGAAGAATTGAAATCACTTTTCCAAGTTTCCCCTTTGAGACACCACAATCAATCTGAAATGCCAAGGGGATGTGGTCCCAGGGGTAGCATTGCAATTACTTCTTGTAAGCGCAAGCCCAAGTATAATTTTAAATATTTAAGTCGTAAAGAATCATTGTTTTTGTAAAAGCTTTTAAAAATGCCTGTTCAAGACTTGGTGAACCCTATATTATACTTCAGATCTTAAGAGACCAAATGTTTTAATGGATTTGTGGGATTTTTAGAGTATTGTCTAAACATGGAATTTTATCTGGTTCTTCCCAATTTGAACCAAATTATTTCTGTGAGGTTGAAACACACCAATACTCCAATTTTAGCCTGAAGACATCAGGAGATGCAGAATCTCATACGTCTTGTAAGGTGAAACCCTCCTCAGATGTCCAAAAATTAGTTATTTAGGTCTGAGCTACTACCTTTCTGTACAGTTAACAGCAGAAAAGAGCTATTTTCAGATCACAAGGGAAACAACACTTCCTCCCATATTCACCTCAGAGGAACCAGCATTTCCAGAGAGCAACCGATCTCGCTGTTTGGAAAGAGGAGGATAAAGACCTATATTTGGTGAAATTACTCCCCAAGAGCTAGGAAGACAGTGGTGGAATGAATAGCCTGGATAATTTCCCCTCACACCAGGTATTTATCCCTTTCTCATCTGCCTGGACCCAAGAGGGATACCTCAAAGAGATGGGACTGCACTGGATTCAGCAAATACAGGGTTTCAGCTGCAAAAATTTGGACTCTGAATGGGTTTTTGTCATGAGACATTTTTAATGAGGTTTCAGCACTGGATGAGGCGTGCCAAAGGTTCAACCAAACTTTTGGAGGCCTGGGGGGAAGTAAGACCTCACTTCAGACCTTTGTCCTTAGGAGTTTGGGTATCTTCACCCAGGATAAAGAGGAGCACTCATATCTGATGAGAGGTCATCAACTGTAACCCCCTCCTGGTGACAGGTGCTCATCCTTAACTGTTCCTCTAAACTGAGACCTTCATCTATTTTTCCTTGTGCCCCACAACACTAGAAAGAGGGAGCTCTGTCACACAGCTGTGATTTTCTTTGCCAGAGCTGGGAAAAAAAAATTAACAGGGAAAGATGAAAATATACCCATCCACTTTCCGACACTCTTTCTCTGAACACCTATTTTTGGCTGCTGTCAGAAATTGATACCCCTGAGCTGACTCTCTTTCACCGTGGAGCTATTATCTATTTCCTACCAGCGGGGCTGCCCTGTTGGAACAGCAATGTGGGAGTACACACACCGAGCAGCCAGCCAGCTGGAACAGGCAGAAAAATGTTGGCAGGCTCTGTTTGGTGATCTTTTTTAATACTGCTGCTTCAGGAGAATCTCCAGTCTCTCCCTGCAGTTGCTCACTCACATCTTTACAAATTCAGCCTTCTCTGCCATGCTCTTTTGCACTGGGATGCTGGGAGAGGAAGCTGAGTTTCTGGAATGAGTTCCCTTCTGATTGTATAAAGCTATCCCCTGTGAATGAGTAAAATATGGGGGGGTCCAAATAAAGTGAAGAAAAAAATCCCCTGTATCAATGAAACCCCCACAGCATTTGTGCATCTGCACTTTGCATATGCTGCCGAAAATCAGACTTCCCCCAGGTGCGCATCTGTCTGATCTCATATAACCAGTGAGGGACGAAAACGGACCGTTTCCATGTATCTGTTCCTAAAGATAAAGGATTCTTGAAATCTATGATGTGCCTTCAAAAAAAAAAATAATCTGTCCTGGTTTGAGGTAAAACGAACCATTTTTCTGATCAGTAATTTTGCTTTTTAGCTGGGCCTCTTCTAACTCACCAAACTCTGAAATTACCAGCAGATTGTTCAGAAACCATTCACTCTCAGGGTGCTCAGACCTGGTCACACCCAGGGATGGTGCAGAGAGGCCCTGGCTTATCCTTATTGCTGGAACAGCCAAGGGCAGGGAATTGCGGTATTTGCCCCGTTGGAGGGTGGGAAGCGGAAAAGCCTCGAGGGGTCACCCCTGTGGGGAGGAAGGGACAGGACAGGGGACCCCAAACTGACCCACAGGGTATTCCATCCCATCCACATCACGCTCAGTAGAAAAGCTGAGGGATCAATAGGTCAACTCTCTGTCTTCGAAGGCCGACGTCTGAGAAGGACCCTGTCTGTTCGTCTGCCTTTGATCCCGATCCCAGTGTTCCTGACTCCAGAGCTGGAACCCAGCTCCTGTCGGTCACCGAGTCCAGGCTGGGACTTTTCCTGATGCCTCTGGTGATATGATCCTCATCCTGGGAGCTTGATATGGTTTTGTATCGATTGTATCTATTTCACTATTTTCTTTTTATTTCAGTTTTAGTACTAGTACTTCATTAAAGTAGTTTAGTTCATTCTAAACTTGTAAATCTCCTTATCTTTTTCCTCTCCCTTCCTTCTGGGGGGGAGGAAGGGCCATCTGTCAGTCTGGTTTTGGTAAATTTGGCTGAAACCATGACACATTCATATGCCGCGTGCCTATGGCTATTGAACTTCCCATCGAAACCTTGACAAAGACATCAGCTACAGAAAGTAGCTGAATTATGACATTTTGCTAAGAGACCTTCTTTCCTCCAGGTGAGCTGTTTTCCACTGAAAGCCTTTTTTACTCTCTTAAATGCTTGTGCACATACAGTATGTGAGACGAGATGCTAAGGCACAGTGTGATGCCTTCTGCCAATATAAACACTGAGAACCAGGAGATTAAAGACTAGAAATTAACTGTCATTCACCTCCGTGCTCACACACATGGAGCAGTGTTTATTATGCTGGTGGCACTTCATAGAATCATCACAGAATAGCCCAGGTGGGACGGGACCTTGGAAGATCAGCCGGTCCAACCTTTTGCGGCAAAAGGAACCTAGATGAGATTACCTCACATCTTGGAATCCTCCAGTGATGGAGACTCCACCACATCCCTGGGGAGGTTGGTTCCAGTGAACAATTGTTCTTACTGTAAAAAATTTCTGTCTTACGTTGAGACAAAATTGCTCCTGGTGCAACCTGTCCCTATGTCCCCTTGTCTTCTCCATATGGCTCCTTATGAAGAGGAGGCCTTGGTCCTCTTTGTAGCCACCCTTTAAGTACTTTATGACTTCATATATTAGAAACTATATTTCCTCTTCTTGGGAAGGTCTGGATCCTTGGAAACTTACTGTCACATAAAGCGGGTATTTCAGCTGATTCAGAAAATGAGGTTTGTGTTTAGTTCTTTCAATTCGGAAAGCAAAAGTGGGGGATAAATGGCACATGACAGCCCTTATTAGCTGAGTCTTAATGAGATAATAGAATCAGTGAATGGTTTGGGTTGGCAGGGACCTCAAAGATCATCTAGACCAGCATCCTGCCATGGGCAGGGACACCTCACACTAGACCAGGTTGCTTAAAGGTCCATCCAGCCTGGCCTTGAACACCTTCAGGGACAGGCTCCTCAACTTCTCCAAAAGAATCACTCCTCTTACAGAGATTCACCCCTTCGCAGTATTATTGTGCTAATTCATGGCCAAAACTCAACCTTCCTGCTACTACTTCCTGACACCACCTGGAATCTACCAGAGCCTTGAGGGCCGTAATAGGATTTAATGGCCTTGATGAGCCTCACCTGGACTACTCCACACATGCCCCTGCCCATGGCCCAGGAGCTCTATTTAAGCTCAGTCTAGGGTCACCACTTTTTCCTTGGTTATGCTGTAGGTGCATCTGGTTGTGTTCTGCTTTCTGGATAGACCCTGGACCAAGATGGTAGCTTTGTCTCCTGCCCTGTTCCTGGCCCACTTCCCTTTACTCCTGATGGC
Source organism: Nycticryphes semicollaris (assembly GCA_013400055.1). Classification (NCBI taxonomy): domain Eukaryota; kingdom Metazoa; phylum Chordata; class Aves; order Charadriiformes; family Rostratulidae; genus Nycticryphes; species Nycticryphes semicollaris. Next base: position 116,796 of record VXBJ01006309.1, on the reverse strand, counting down.
ACACTGTAGATGGACCCTGTATTCAGTTCATTGCCTGCTGGGGTGGTTAATGGACCCTGTTTCCAGCCTCTGGCTCTGTCTGCCATGTTCAGCCCCTGCAGGTCTGTCCCCCAGGAGCGAGGCACTGCCTGCCCTGGGGGTCCCCTTGGTTCCTTGCTCCCTGTCCTCTGGGGGCCAACTGGCCCCTGCAGCTCCCTGGCAGTAGACAAGTGGATATGTTGCAGGAATGTGCCTCTACTTCTAAACTTCCATGGACTCCAAAAGAAAACACTCTTCAGTGTGTCTAACCCAGGTATGAAATACCCCTGAATATCTTCAATATTAAATCCCTTTCCTTTTTCTTTGCAAAACTTCTTGGGTTTAGTGCTAGACTTTGTTCTTCTCCATCTCTCCTTAAAGCTATTTTCTTTCTCTTCCCAACCTATCACATGTAGTAGAAGTGACTGGGAACTCTCATTCCTCTAGGTGTGTGCGTTTTCTGCTGTCTCTCCATGGCCATGTGGATAGGTGGTTTCCATTCAGCTTGCTGTCCCAGATGACTGTGGTGAAATAATTGTGTTGCTTGTACCTGACATGTCGCTGCTTCCCTTTCCCCAAAGGCTTTTGAAGCTCTAAAATCCAGTTGTTGGCAAAAGTAGTCATAAACATAGTTCATCCCCCTGTACTCAGCACTGGTGAGGCTATACCTTGAGTATCATGCCCAGTTTTGGGCACCTCAAAACAAGAGAGGTGTTGGAGCGAGTGCAGGGGAGGGCAGTGAAGCTGGTGAAGGGCCTAGAGAATAAATCTTATGAAGAGCGATTGAAGGAGCTGGGATTGTTTAGTTGGAGGAAGAGGAGGCTGAGGTGAGACCTCATCACTCTCTACAACTCCTTGAAAGGACACTGTAGAGAGGTTGGTGCTGGTCTCTTCTCACAGGTGATTAGCGACAGAAGGAGAGGGAATGGCTTCAAGCTGCAACAGGGTGGGTTTAGGCTGAACACTGGGAAAGAATTTTTCATAGAGAGTGGTCAGACCCTGGACTAGGCTGCCCAGAGAGGTGGTTGAGACCCCACCCCTGATTGTATTTAAGAGTCGTTTAGATGTGGTGTTGGGAGATATGGTGTAGGGGGAGGAATTTGTAGACTGGGGTTGATGGTTGGGTTTGATGATCCCAAGGGTCTTTTCCAACATGAATGATTCTATCTTTGGAAATATATATAATTTAATAAGTGGATAGGGTCAGCTGTGGTGGTCAGGCACAAGGCTTTCCCTGGCCAGCAAACTGACTAGCACCATGCTTAGAGGCCATCAACCCCATTTAATGCCTCCCTTCTTAGTCTTCCCTCGCCCCCAATGGTACCTTCGTTTCTCCACCATTGTCTCCTCCCAAATAAATGACCCACCATGATCACTTCCCCATGTTCGTTCCAGTTTTGCTACATTCGTACCTGAATTTGCTATGTTTGGTACCTGAGTAAACTAAGTCTTACATGGTGTTCCTAGTATGGTTCCTAGGCACTGCTGGCCTACTGAGGGCCTGATCCCCAAAGGGTGCCCAATGATTCCCCTTCAACCATCTGTGAAGTCTGCCCAGCTCTGGCACCTCTGGTGCCCTCCAACCATTGGTGAAATCTGCCCATCCATCACGGTGCTGTTAATTTGACAGCTCCTCACCGTGAACCGTCCATGGGTTTCTCATGTCATGTCCAGGAGTTTTCCACGGTGTGTTCAGTGAGCGTGATGTCAGGCTGGGGACTAGTCATCCTCCTAAATATCTCTTCTAAGATGAACGTTCTGTCACACATGTTGGAACCACTCTCTTCCATGGCTAAGACTCGTGTCTCGTAACATTGTGTATCTAACAGGGAAACAGGCAATTCAGATTTACTTGGCCCTGATCACTTCATTATCAGAGAAGTGAAATATGCATCTCCTAAAGTAATTTTTCTTAAGTGTGACACATGAGAAGACCTTCCCCACAAGTATTTTGAGACCTCTGCTGTTCCTAAGAGCTTCACTTGATGTGGTGTGGTCTGGCACTGGATCTAATGAGTAAATGGTGACCCATCATCCAAGATGACATTTTTCTATTTAAATCCACAGCTGGGACTTTCAAGTTTTTGGGTTGTTTTTTTTTTTTTAATTTTTTTTTTTTAATTTTTGGAGGTTTTTGTTGCTTTTTTTTTTTTAAATAGATGGGTTTTCTGTATCAGGAAAGGGTCCTATAAAACAAAAATCCTTGCAAACCTCTATAAAGCTAAATTGTCTTCTAGGAATATCACAATTTAATGAAAATGGTGAGCTGTGTTTTTTTTTGAAAGTTTCTGATCAGCTTTAGTATAACCAATAAAAAAAGTCCCTCCTTCAAGATTGTTTTCTTGTTTGCTCACCCCCAACTGCCATGGTTACCACATCTGAATGCCAAACCTTAAGCCACAGATGTCATGTAGAATTGATTGCATCAAGCCGTGTCTAATTGCTGAACCTCATCTGGGGAACGCACATACGTAGCATTCATTTATTTGATCTTAAAACAGCACTGCTCATTAGTAGTGTTAAATCGGGCATTGTGGACTCAGGCTACGCTGTCAACTGGAAATGCTCTCTGTTTCAAACATGCTAGCCCCAATTTATTCTTAGCAAACATGCATGAGGACATGGATCTCCTCTTTGCTCCATCATTGCCTCTTGAAGGTCTGCCAGAAGAACTAAATAATGTGAGGGAAGATTCTCAGTCTGAAAAATAGAGCTCCTTGTGGAAAAATACAAATAACAGAATCATAAAATCATAGAATTGTCTGGGTTGGAAGGGACCTTTAAGATCATAGAGTCCAACCATCAACCCAACTCTGACAAACCCCATCGCTAACCCATATCTCTAAGCACTTTGTCAACCCAGCTTTTAAATCCCTCCAGGGACGGTGCCTCAACCCCTTCCCTGGGCAGCCCATTCCAAGGCTTCAGAACCCTCTCCGTGTAAATTTTTTTCCCATGTCCAATCTGAACCTCCCCTGAAGCAACTTGAGGCCGTTTCCTCTTGTCCCATCGCCTGTGACATGGGAGAAGAGACCAACCCCCCCCTGGCTACCCCCTTCTTTCAGGGAGTTGTAGAGAGCAAGAAGGTCTCCCCTCAGCCTCCTTTTCTCCAGGCTGAACACCCCCAGCTCTCTCTCACAAGGCTTGTTCTCCAGACCCGTCACCAGCTCTGTTGCCCTTCCCTGGACACGTTCCAACTCCTCAATATCTTTTTTTTCTTTTGTGGTGAGGGGCCCAAAACTGGGCAGCACTCGAGGTAGGGCCTCACCAGTGCCCAGTCCAGGGGGACAATCACCTCTTGAGTTCTATTCACTACAGTACTATGTATTTAAAGTAAGGGATGGGGAAAGGAGTGCATGTGAAACTTTGAGGGTAATTAGTGGGTTTAAGAGTAAATCCAGACAGTATAGCTACACTCTGACAGAGGAGGCAGTGGCTCACTGTATCTTGTATTAATGATATCTGTGAGCACTTGGGTCCTTGTGACTGCTGTCTTCTTTTTGCTTTTAGTTCAAATGGTCAGCAGCCAAATGGAGACTGAAAGTCAAGAATGTCCAAATTTATTTGGTTTAGTTTACGGCACCTCTTTACCAGTTTGATTTCTAAAGGAGACGAGAACTTTTTCTAGGAGTCTCTTGAGAGCATCCTTCACCTCCATGTTCCTCAGGCTGTAGATGAGGGGGTTCAGCATGGGAATCACTAGGGTGTAGAAGACAGACACCACTTTGTCCTGGTCCAGGGAGTAGCTAGAAGTGGGGCGGAGGTACATGAAGATCATAGTCCCATAAAAAATTGAGACTGAGATCAAATGTGAGGCGCAGGTGGAGAAAGCTTTGTGCCTGGTCTCTGAGGAGCGGATCTTCAGGACAGTGGTGAGGATATAACCGTAAGAGACAACAATGAATATTAAAGTGCTGAGCGTAATAAAGGTAGCAATGGTGAAAAGCACGTGTTCATTGACAGTGGTGGTGGAGCAGGAAAGTTTCAGGAGCGGGGGAATGTCACAGAAGAAGTGATTGATGACATTAGGACCACAGAAGTGTGAACTGAACACTGAGCTGACGAGCACTGTTTGAATCACGGTAGACATTACGTAGGATCCCACAGCCAGCTGGACACAAACCTTTTGAGACATGGTGGCAACATAGAGCAGAGGGTTACAGATGGCCATATAACGGTCGTAGGCCATTGCAGCCAGCAGGTAGCACTCGGTGATCATGCAGAATCCACAAAAGTACATCTGGGCTGCACACCCCAGCAGGGAGATGGCTTTCCTGCCTTCAAAGAAGCTCAACAGCATTTTGGGAGCAACTGCTGAGGAATTACCTAAATCTACCAGGGAGAGGTGGTAGAGGAAGAAGTACATGGGGGTGTGGAGTCGAGAGTCAAGCCTGATTAATGCAATCATGATGATATTTCCCACCAGCGAGGCAACACAGATCAGAAGGAAGAGCACAAAGAGAATGAGCTGCAGCTCCCAAATATCTGTGATTCCCAAGAGAATGAACTCACCAACAGTGGTCTTGTTCCTTCTGACCATCCCCTTAGTGAGCCTGAATCTTTTAAGAGGGAGAAAAATCAAAGAAGAGAAGTTACACTTCTGGATAGAAGAGTAATTCATAATGATGTTGGGCATGTTGGGCAGGAATGTAGGAGAAGAAAATTGGATGCTGCTTTATTTTAATAGAAATGTATCAATCTGTCAGTATGCAAGGTGAGGAAGGACTCTTGATCAGGGATTGGAACGACAGGACAAGGGGGAATGGTTTTAACTGAAAAAGGGGAGATTGAGATGAGATCTGGAGAAGAACTTTTTTTCTCTCAGTGGTGAGACACTGGAACAGGTTGCCCCGAGAAGCTGTGGCTGCCCCATCCCTGGAGGGGTTCAAGGCCAGGTTGGATGAGGCTTTGAGCAACCTGGTCTGGTGGGAGGTGTCCCTGCCCAGGGCAGGAGGTGGGACTGGGTGGTCTCTAAGGTCCCTGCGAACCCAAACCATTCTATGATTCTATAAGGAATAGGTGCTTAACTCGGTTCTCTTGAGAAGCTTGTTGTTCTGCATTTAACCCTTCTGTGATGACAGCTTCAAAGAAAGATTAATTTTGTTCCACTGCTGAGACTGTTCTAGGAAAGAAGAGAAACTTGTTATTCATTCTGACCTTTCTAAAATATTTCCTCCTTAGTTCTATTGTTAATTTTACTCCAATGCTTGTCTGTTTCCACGGTGCCTAGGAGGAATAACAGGAAGATTTTGGTTACCTGCTCTGTTGTTCTTAAATAGCAGAGTAAGAGATTGCTCTCAGCTTCCATGGATAACCCTGAAGTTGGCCAATGTGGTCCTCACAGGATGATGCCCCCAATTATTATTTTTTCTTTAAAATACAGTTATCCATGTAGAAAACCATTTTCTGTTAAAAAGCAGGTCATAATTTCATTAAAGTTTATTTGCTGATTCCAGACATAACAATTCCAAGGAGAAGACAGGGACAGCATAGTCATGGACCTTGCCCTCCCTCCCCAAACCTGTTGGTGCTAATGGAAAGTCTTGTAAAGTTTGTCCTGACAAAATCACACTTGTTTTGTCCAATGTTAATAAATGAGTTGTGTATAAATTGAAAGAAACACAGGAGCTGACACTAAGGACAGAATCTATCTTGCCTCACATTACCTCTTTCCTAGGTGGACAGCTAGGTTTGTGGTAGCTCTTCAAGGCTTCAGTTACTCATAGAAAAGAAGTAGGCACTTTAAGGCAAAATTCATGTAAGCTACTTAAAATGTCCACTTACTTTGGGATGGGATGGATTGCCTCTGGGAGGTGCCAGTTTCTCATCACTGCTTATACCAAGCACGCAAGGGTTACGTAAAGTGCAGAAGTCTGTCTCTGAAGGGGGTGATATTGTCAGAGAAATCAGGCCATCGCTTTATGGGCACCTTAAACAACAGTGTATCTATGGGTGAAACAAAGGCAAGAACCTTATGACCTCATAATTACCTTTTCGCTTCTCTTTAAATGTTGTCTTCAAGAAAAAAAGCCTCTCCTGCTTTCAGGTTGTGGTCTTGATTTCACACTTCTGTTTGGAGTTCTGCAGAAAATGAGAACAGTTAATTGTAGGTTATTAAATGGATGCTGGAGCTTGCAAAGTGGAGCTTCTTACTGTGAAACAACTGAATGACTGAGGTATCTTTTTAAGCTTTTTGCACTGTATGGAGGGTAATTAAGAGTGCACTTTCAGGCAGTTCAAGCCGCTGCTGCTAATCAGTTGGCTGCTAATAATTTTCTGTGCTATGGGAAATTCTAGGCAGGTCAGTTGGACTATTTGTAGTGTCCAACACCGCCGCCTGTATGACAAGCTGATGTGGTGAAATAATTCTTCTTTTGTGATAACCCCGATTTCAGGGCTCATCGAGCCAATATTAGAACTTTGGTGGATTTTGGTGGGTTGAGATAAGAAATTAAACATGTGTTTAAGACTTAAATCAAGCCTGTATCTGCTGTAACTGCTGAGAATGGTTGAATTGCAGCTGCCACAGACCTGCCCCAGCTGAGGGCAGAGACCTCTCTTGTCAAGCACTGACCTGTATGTCATTTGTCACTCTAAGTGCAAACTTCCAGGAGCAAGAGTCCAAACGTCTCCACATCTTAGGAAAAGAGGCCAGATGGACATCCACAAGCCTTTGTTCTCCTATTTTCCAAAATAAGAAAAAGAATCCAGCTCAGGTCAAAGCAGTTTTCCTCTCTTTGACTACATTAATTTTTTTTAAAATCTTTTAGCATTCCTTATATGAGAATTAATTTATGTTTTACTTTTTCTGTGTATGAGCATAGACTGTAATTACGTGCATTCTGTGTGCAAGGTTTAAAGTACAGAGTAAGGATAGAGAATAAAACAGTGACACGACTAACAGGCTGTCAGATTTTATGTTTCAGGCCATGGATATGACTCCTACCTTGGGAACTAACATTAAAAATGATGCTTTCTTTTCCTCGGGAATAAACCCTGCTGGAAAGGCTGGAGGCACGATGGCACTGAGAGAGGCTCTGGCCACAGCATCAAGTAAGGTGGCAGCAGATTCTGCTCCTCCCTGCCTGCCGTTGACTCCCAGTGGGATGGATGGTGGATGCACCCTCAGCAGGGGGAATGGTGAGGTCTTCACAATCAGCTTTCACCATCTACTTCCCTTCAGCGCTGGAGATGCCCTGGAGGGATCCCACTGAGTGATGCAATGGCTGCAGTACGCTCGGGTCTTTGGTTCATTAACAGAGTGCTCGTTAGGGGAAAACAAAAAAGGTTATGATTTGAGGAACTCAATTTATTGTTGTTTAGACCCAATGACCCCTCCCCAGACAGAAAGGGGAATTGGGGAAAAATAAGGAAGCCCAAGGGCTGAAATATAAAAAGATTTAATAAAATAGAACTAATTAACATTAATAGCACTAAAGAGCCAATATTGATCCCGATATGGCTATAAAATACACCAGGACTGTCCCCAGCCCATTCCATCCCAGGAAGCTGGTCTCTCCCAGCAGGGACAGCCCAGGTGGGACACTGGGAGGTGCTGTGGCTTTGGGAGGAAGGGAAGGGCTCAGGGCTCTGGCACCAGGGCAAGGGGTTCTCAGGGTGGCAGCCACCAAGGGAGAGAGAGAGAGGAAGAGAGAGAGAGAACTCCTCAGCAAACTTCCTAATTTATGTGATGTTCATGGTATGACATAACCCCATTGGCATCTTGAGTTGACTGCCTGAGTCCTGCTCCTCCTCACCCCCATATCTGGTGAGCTCCAAAACACTGAGACCTTGAAGCCACCAAACCATAGCTGGCTGTAAGTACTTCCACCAATTCAGACACTACACTCCTCTTAAAATGTGGCTTTCCTGGGCATTAGAAGTGACCTTACTGAAAGTCAAATTCCCAAAGAAGAGCTTAATTGTGTCACTCAAACCAGGGCAAGTAACAGCAGTGAACTAAAATTCTAGAACAGAAGCAGAGGAATCATGTCCTTTCTTTTCCAGATACTATAAAAAATAAATTCTAACATTAAGTTGGAGCTTTCACTTTGTGTTACTCTGTCATAGATGACATTTCTCCTCTGGTCACAGACCCTCTAAGTAATGGGCTCATTGAGGGTAACAGGCTGTGGAGGACACTGGCCTTGTTAAATGCTCAGCCTTTGCATGAGGGCTAGAAGAAGCTGATGGGAAGGGAGGGTAATTGTTATTTCAAGTTTTTGGTGGCCCCCACAAGGCAATTTCTGAATTCCAGTCCATATTCCTCTTTATTTGACCTTAAAGGTAGTTTACATCACTGGTAGTCTTCTTTATTGGACCATTATTTTTAGTGATTTACAGTCTTTGGTTGTCTGAAATAGTTGATTAATACTAAAGCACATGACTTGTTCCTGAAGGCTCTACTGGATTAGAAGAGACATGAAATCACAGAATGTTATGGGATTGGAAGGGACCTATGGAGATCATCTCCCCCTGCCAAAGTAGGTCCTTCTAGAGCAGGTTGCACAGGAATGTGTCCAGGTGGGTTTGAATGTCACCAGACACCACCACCTCTCTGGGCAGCCTCTGCCAGGGCTCTGACACCTTCAAAGTCAAGAAGTTTCTCCTCGTGTTTAGATAGAGCTTCTTATGGTCAAGTTTGTGCCCATTCCCTCTTGTCCTGTCCCTGGGCACCACTGGAAAAAGCCTGGCCCCATCCTCCTGACACCCCCCCTTGAAGGATTTTCAGGTGTTGATCAGATCCCCCCTCAGCCTTCTCTCTCCAGACTAAACACACCCAAGTCCCTCAGCCTTTCCTCAGCACAGAGATGCTCCAGGCCCCTCAGCATCTTTGCAGCCTTTTGCTGTCCCCTCCCCAGCAGTTCCCTCTCCTCCTTGAACTGAGGAGCCCATAATCCTCTCCTGAACTCACATAAGCAATGCCAATAGTAACCAAAATTACAGTGTTTGTGCTCAGGATAATTTGAGTGATTTTTTTCTCTACACGGATTACAGGCGTAGCCTAAATTAGGCTTACACAAGTAACTTTTAATTGTTTGAGTGATAAACCCCATATTAAGAACAAAAAATGAAAGAGAAGTGTTATGAATTACAATGCAAACATGGCATGGTGATTTTCCCCTGTTCTCCCAGGAATCTCCTCACATCACACACACCACCCTCTTATATCCTGGCCATGTGTCATGGTTTAGCCCCAACCCAGAGTTTCAGAAGGTCCAAGTACACACTTCACTGGCTACTGGAAGCTTCTGTGAAGCTTTTCCATCTCTTCATGGCCAGTTTGTTGAAGTGGAAGAAACAAAAATTGTTTCTGCTGTGGTGTTTTGGTCAATACTTAGGGTTTTGCCCTAAGGGGTTGTCTCCTCTGAACCCGCACCCCAGAGCTTCAAGCTGTGCTTTGCTAAACCCTGAGGGACAAGGGATGGGGGTAAGAAGGGAAGGATCCATTCTGTATAATTTCAGCAGTAAAATTGAGCCAAGCAAGCCTAACGTAGCCTTCTGGGCTTATTTCATAGTCACTGTAGAGAGGGAGAGACCCACAGGAAACAATTCATGCCCTTTTCCTTAGAAACTTATTTTATGATGGGCTGAGTCACCTTCTGGGAGTGACTACTTCTTGCCAGTGACAGTTAAAATAACCCAGCTAACTTAGATTAATCATTTTTAGATGCTTAAGGCTAATTAAGATGAATTTTCATGCACATTTGGGGTTTCTTTGACCTCCAGAGTTGGTGGTTTGAGGTCTGGTGTTGTGCCCAACGCAAATTGCTTGCTGTATGAAGTTGTCCTCATCCCATTTAGATGTTATTGGAGGGTTCTGGGGAGAATGGTTCAGATGAAATAAAACCATAAGACCTTAAGTGCTTGCCTATGAACAGAAATATGCCCTCCAGTGCACACGTGAATAGGAAAGAAGGAAGGAAAACGGTAGGAAATGGGAATAAGGCTTGTTAGTTGGAGAATAAAACTATTGAAAGAGTTATCTGTGTTCCTTTACAGAAAAAAAGAGTTGAATTGAAAGCTTTTCTCATTGTGTCTGTCCACCTGCTGGATAGTCTTGTTTCATTCACTGTAATTAACATCACGACTCTTCTATGAAAGAACAACTATCAGCCCTTTTTTTTTTCTTTTTTAAACCAAACTGATATTAATGAAAGAGACGACCCACTGCCTAAAATATGAGCAAGGCAACAAGTTAAACTGCTCTAAATCCTCCTCTGGGTGTATAATTCCTGTGTTGCATATAGAGGCTTTAGCTAGTGAGAACCAGCACCGTTTAATTTGATGGTGATAATCACATTTCCCAGAAGTTGTAACCACTGCCTGAATTCCATTTTCTAAATTGTCACAATCACTTTGAGGTGAATTGAATTTCCTTTCTTTTTTTTTTATTCCAAAAAGTGTTAGCTTCAAGGTGAACAGTGGCTTTGTACCTCTGACTCCAGATCAGGAGTTGGGACTCTATTTGGCCAAAAGGTCCATCCTCGTTTCAGCACTGGTTTGATGCTTTAATAAAAATAAAAATTCAGTTTATGGGTTTCCAGTCAAAGGAAATACTAGAAATATTTCCAAAAGTCTTTACAGTGTCTTCAGAGTGTATCATTTTGTTGAAACATTTCCACACTGAGACAACCCCAGTCGCATTTGGTTTGTTCTGCTTTTCCCTTGAGCACATCGTGGTCTCCTGTGTCCGAAAGGAAGATATAAAACCTGTGACGTTCCCCAAAAGAACCATTTCCCTCATCTAGGGGGGAAAAAAACCCTAAATATTTCTCTGGCAGGTAAGTCTCCTAATAGAGTTCCTTCTATTCAGGGTGTTGTGTAGAAATTGTTTTAAGTCAGTTGCCTTGTTGATTGAATGAATTTCAGATGCTCTAAGGGAAACGTGTTGCTGCATCACGGCACAACAAAAGAAAAACGAATTATGGATCTAACTTTTAAAAAAGGAGTTGGGGTTTGGTGGGGTTTCTTTTTGGTGGGTTTTTTTTAAATTTTTGCACCTAAATTTTGATCTGGGTACTAAAATCTCTTGCAGGTCTTCATCAGAGAGCGCTGAAGTTTTTATCAGCTGCTAGAATTTTCATGCCTTAATTTTCTGAGTGTGATCAACAGCTGAAAATAGGAAGAAACAGCCACGTGTGCGTAAGCTTGGAATGTTTTCCGGGGCAGAAATGTTGTTTTTCACTTTCACCAGAAACCTCTTAAATTGCCTGTGACAGTGTCAAAATAAATTGTTATGTTTCACGGCCCCTGTTTAACTGGTCTTGGCTAAAAATTGACTAAAACCCGAAATTTTGGGGAACTCATCACCTCATTCTAGGAACGGAACTGGGGGATGGATGTGATGACCTGAGTCACCCAAGACATTGTCTGGAGTAAACGGTTACCCACAGAAAAAAACAACGATTTGA
>VXBJ01006309.1:86457-100943 GCA_013400055.1 Nycticryphes semicollaris | reverse complement strand
CAGGGAACTGCTGGAGAGGGGACAGCAGAGGACCCCCAAGATGCTGAGGGGCCTGGAGCATCTCTGTGCTGAGGAAAGGCTGAGGGACTTGGGTGTGTTTAGTCTGGAGAAGAGAAGGCTGAGGGGGGATCTGATCAACACCTGGAAATCCTTCAAGGGTGGGTGTCAGGAGGATGGGGCCAGGCTTTTTCCAGTGGTGCCCAGGGACAGAACAGGAGGGAACGGAATCACGTCACCAGCTAAGAAGTTCCATCTCAACATGAGGAGGAACTTCTTGACTTGGAGGGTGTCAGAGCCCTGGCAGAGGCTGCCCAGAGAGGTGGTGGAGTCTTCTTCTCTGGAAACATTCAAACCCACCTGGACACGTTCCTGTGGAACCTGCTCTGGGTGGACCTGCTCTGGCAGGGGGTTGGACCAGACGATCTCCAGTGTTTCCTTCCAACTCCAGAGCATTCTGTGATTCTGTGTGACTCAGCAAGTAGGGGAATTGGTTTCCTGATCTGGAGTCAGGAATGCATGGATCATAGAATGTATCAGGATCCAAGGCAGACAGAGTCCTCCCCAGACACCAGCCATTGAAGGAAAAGGCTGTCTTTGGTATCTCAGTTTTTATACTGAGCGTGATGCTGATGGGATGAAATACCCTATTGGTCAGTTTGCAGTCCCCTGCCCTGTCCCTTCCTGGTACCACTCTATGTTTTTCCTCTTCCAACCCTCCAACGGGGGAAACAACGTGAGGAGACCTTGGTTGTTACAGCAGTTAAGTATAACCAGAAGCTTCTCTACATACCATTCCCTGGTATACACAGGTCTTACTACCTTGAAAGCAAAAAATGTCTGCACAATTTGCCGCTAATTTCAGAGAGTTTAGTTAGTTAGAAGTAAAAAAAAGTAAAATTCCTGAACAGAAAATTGGCTCTTTTACCTCAGGCTGTTTACCTCAAACCAGGAAAACTACCAATAAACATCACCCCGGGGTGCGTGCCCCTGGGTGAGCTCCCTCCGCAGGGCAGCCCGGGGCCTGGCCGGCTGCTACGGAGCCCCTCACTCGGAAAGCAGAGCCCGGGCGCTGGGAGCTGCCCCCGCCTCAGGTGGAGGTTTGCTGGGCAGCAGCACAGCCGCCATCCGCCCAGAACAGCTCCACGGCCTACGATTCCCAGCATGCCCCGCTGCGCTGTGTCATCGTCATCACTCCGCGACACTGAGGCCTGATCCCCATGACAACACCGAGACAGCACCCGGCCGTGCTGAGGGGTGCCGAAAAATATCCTGCAGGTCCCCGAGTGACCGCTGAGAAAGGGACTGTACGCCCCAGACGATCGATAGCACCCCGCGGTACGGGGGAGCACGGCTCCGCCACGCCGCCAGAGACTACAACTCCCAGCATGCTTCGGGAGGAGCAGCGCACGCACCCTACTCTTCCCCCACCACGCAGCCTTCTGATTGGCTGCTGGGAACGCCTCTACTGTCAGCGCCCCCTGCTGGCCACGCGGCGGCAGCGCAGGCCGCGGCGCCCCCCGGTGGCGGCTTCGCGCAGGCCCGGGACCCCGCAGGCCACACCGGAGGCCCTCACCCTATGTGTGAGCTCCGTGCCGGGCCGCAGGCCTGCTCCGAGCTCCCCCGCTGCTGCCCGGAGGGAAGCCGGGCTGGGCCGGACCCGGTGGCTGGGCTGGTAACGGGACCGGCTGCTGCCGGGGTGGGATGAGGCCTGGTGCTGCGGTGGTTCCTGCTTGCCCAGCCTGGCAAGACCCTACCCCCGGTCTTCTTGGGTGAGGGGGTGGGGGCTGTTTTCTGGCTCCCGTTGAACGAGATTAGTTGTCTGGCTTAAGTAAGTAAGTTCTAATTAGAATAAATTGCTTAGAGTTATAATGTGCTGTGATTTGTGCTCTCTGCCCAGCTCTACTGAGCACGAGCAGCTCAATTTGCCAAAGCCTTTAGGCCATAATAGAGTTAATTTTCTTAGTAATTTTCCTACCAGCTGGTAGGAATTCCTTCCTTTTAGTGGAAGAAAAAAAACCCCAAATGTTGATTACACACTGATGTTTTGGTAGTGTTCTCCCTAAATCTGGGACTTTTCAGTTCCCCATGTAGATGCCCCATCCCTGGAGGGGTTCAAGGCCAGGCTGGATGGGGCTTGGAGCAACCTGGTCTGGTGGGAGGTGTCCCTGCCCGGGGCAGGGGGGTTGGAACTGGCTGATCTTTAAGGTCCCTTCCAACTCTAACCGTTCTATGGTTCAACCAGTGAGCACAGGTGCACAAGAAGCATAAACCAGAAGATGAGGCTCCAACCCACAGCAGAGTCTACAAATCCACAAGATAAGAGTAGTCGAGATAAGACCCCAGACCATAATTGACAGTTGAACTAGAAGAGGTGTGAAGGGTGGCTGTGGAGGGGTATAATTGCCCAGGCCCTTCCCTTTTCGGAGGTACCCAGCTTGGGGCTGACCCTGCTGCTGTAATGCCTAATTAAATTACTTACTTTTTATAAAATCAGACGCTTGTGACTCTGATGTGGGAAACCAAGGGCTGAGCCTGAAGAATCACAGAGTGATGAGAATTGGAAGGGACCTTAAAGATCTTCCAATTCCAGCCCCCCTGCCCTGGGCAGGGACATCTCCCACCAGAGCAGGTTGCTCCAAGCCCCATCCAGCCTGGCCTCGAAGGAGCGAGCGTGCCTGAGAATAAGTGTGTTTTGTGTGTGAGGAGTCGAAAGGAGCACCCGTTGGTTCACGGGGGTCACCTGCTTGCAAAGGGATTGTATGTATGTGGCCACCTGAGTGCTTGGTGGCTTGCTTTGGCCCCTGTGGCTGGCGGGGCGCGCACACTTGCTGTAATGGCAAGCGGAGGGTCACGCTGAGCTGGAGGAGCTCTGGGTCACAGGCTTGAGGGCAGGGAGATAAATGCCCCAATGTCACAGCCAGAGAGCAGGGAGATGCCCTGATGTTACATGCGCTGGCAGCCCAGAAAGCCAACCCCATCCTGGGCTGCTTGAAGAGAACCGTGGGCCAGCAGGTCACGGGAGGTGATTCTGTCCCTCTGCTCTGCTCTCATGAGACCCCCACCTGGAGTGCTGTGCCCAACTTTGGAGTCCTCAACACAGGAAGGACATGGAACTGTTGGAACGGGTTCAGCGGAGGGCCACCAAGATGCTCAGAGGGCTGGAGCACCTCTGCTGTGAAGACAGGCTGAGGGAGCTGGGGTTGTTCAGCCTGGAGAAGAGAAGGCTCCAGGGAGACCTTAGAGCCCCTTCCAGTACCTGAAGGGGGCTACAGGAGAAGGGGGAGTGACAGGACAAGGGATAACGGCTTTAAATTGAAAGAGAGGAGATTTAGATTAAATACCAGAAAGAAATTATTTCCTGTGAGGGTGGTGAGAGCCTGGCCCAGGTTGCCCAGAGAAGCTGTGGCTGCCCCATATCTGGAGGGGTTCAAGGCCAGGCTGGATGGGGCTTGGAGCAACCTGGTCTGGTGGGAGGTGTCCCTGCCGAGGGCAGGGGGGGTTGGAACTGGATGATCTTGAAGGTCCCTTCCAACTCTAACCGTTCTATGGTTCTGTGATTCTACACCCAGCCTTTGGCAGTCGGATGAGGCAGAACTGTCACTCAGGATTGGTTCTACTGAAGGAAAGGAGACTCAGATGAGTTATGACACAGTCGTACAGCTTGAGCAGAGCTAATGTATATGAAGACCAACAAAGTGGAAAGGACTTATAGGAAAATGAGCTTTCTTGCTTTACGATGACAGGATTAGGCAGGTGTGTCAGCTGTGCAAACGGTAATGATGCTGGAAGGCACCGCTGGCAGTTGGCAGCTTTCTGTTGTCCTTCCTCCCTCCCCTAAATTCTCTTAAATCTCCCATGTTTTGGGTGGAAGGGGTTGAAATGGGAGGAGGAGGAGGAGTGCTGGGATTCCTGACCAACTTCTCAGCGTGTTAGCTGTTGACTGTAATCCTGGTGCTAGAAGCAAGATGGAAATGGTAACAAAGNTCCAGGGCAGGGCTACAAAGATGCTGAAGGGAGTGGAGCATCTCCCAGAGGAGGAAAGGCTGAGGGAGCTGGGTCTCTGGAGCTTGGAGAAGAGGAGACTGAGGGGTGACCTCCTGAATGTTTATCAATCTGGAAAGGGTGAGTGTCAGGAGGATGGAGCCAGGCTCTTCTCAGTGACAGGCAATGACAGGACAAGGGGCAATGGGTACAAGTTGGAACACAAGAGATTCCACTTAAATATGAGGAAAAACTTTTTCACAGTGAGGGTGAGGGAACACGGGAAGGGGCTGCCCAGAGAGGTTGTGGAGTCTCCTTCTCTGGAGACATTCCAAACCCGCCTGGACACGTTCCTGTGTGACCTGCTCTGGGTGTTCCTGCTCCGGCAGGGGATGGGACTGGATGAGCTTTCAAGGTCCCTTCCAACCCCTGATGTTCTGTGATTCTGTGAAAGGTTTTTAAAGGACCGTGTTCTTCATACAAGACAACTGAGCTCTGAAAGGAAAGCCGAGTGCTGTAACCTTTCACGTATCCCCTGACTTGCGGCACAACACAAGGACAATCTCCTGGTTTTCGAAGGTGGAAAAAAAGATGCTTTTGAAAATTAGCACTTGGCAAATGAATGGTGCCTTTCTTAGTTGGTCAGTGCAGACGTCAGACGAAACAACGGTTGCCATAAAACGAAATGCTGATGAGGAAGATGAATAAAGGTCACGGCGCTGGTCAGCAAGAGATTGTATCTGCTTCCCAGTTCCTAGCCCTTAGGGCCTGGTTGCTTTCTGTAGGTGCTGTTGCTCAATGCCCATACTCCCATGTAAGAGGAGAGCAGAAGCTGATTGAGACAAAAAGAGGTCTGTCTGATTATGGTTGGGGGATGGTGTGGGGGAAGGGGTAGAACTGTCTGGAAGAAGGTGCTTCTCAAGGACTTAGTACAAGAAAAGAAAGTTTCCAGTCGATCTAAAGTAACGATGGTGACACTTTCTCTTCCCCTTCGCTTCTGGTGTTTCTTAGGCTGGATGTGGCTGCAGAAACAGACAGATTCTCAGTCCCCTTCCTCCTTCTCTTGGGTTTCCAGTTGTGTTCCTGGCTTGTCAGCTCTGTTATTGCAGGCCTCTGTGCTGTTGTGTTGCTGTGATGTGACTACGGGATGGTTTAGGTTGAAGATGTTTAGGAATTTCTCCTTTCTGGGTCCAGCTGCTTTTCTGGCCTCTAGAGCAGAGCAAGAAGGTATTGAACCTTTCCCATCTGAGGAAATTTGTGATGCCACTGGGCCTGTCAGGCAGGACTAAGCTGATGGTGCAAAGGAGAAGCGTTTTCAGGAGCAGACACTGGAAGTGGATGTTTGTCTTGCTGACATCCATGGTCTACCCCTGTTTGTCTTGAAAAGTTCATGTTTACAGGGAGCGAAGTAAACCCTAATGAATCCAAAGTACATAAAAAGGTGCAGAAAGCAGAGAGGAAGCACAGGCTCTTTTTAATTTGGGTTTTTTTTTTTTAACAAGTGAGCTTCTGGGCATATAAAGAAGCAGAGAAATGGTGGAGGTTTTGCTTAGGGACTCATGTGCTGCCCTAATGCTACTCTGTGGCTCAACAGCAGGACCAGCAAATACCATTTGTTTGCTGTTCAGACCAGTTGTAATTCCTGCCAAAAGGAATTCCTGGGCAGTTCTCTCGCTCATGGGGTATCTTTGATCCAAAATTTGTTGTGGTTTTTTGTTGTTGTTGTTGATTGTTTTTTGTTTTTTTTTAACAGGGCCTTTTCTTTGTCTGTGGATCTGACCTGACTGATCAAAGCAGGAGTTAAATAAGCACGAGGTCCGGTGGCAAATCCGTTTGACCCTTGTTTCTGGAAGTGAGGGACTCGGGATAATGAGTCAGCCAGGGCTGGGCTGCACACCCCTCGCTGGGGCAAGGACCTGGGCATGACACAGCATCTTCTCCGGGGAATCTCTGCTAGAGTGAAGCTACAGGGGCAGGGAAGGAAGTAGGAATTGCTGATACCTGGCAGGTTTCACTGCTGGTCAAGCCTCACTGCAGCGAGGGATGCAGTCGCTTACCATTTCCAGTAAAAGACTGGTAGCTTTTCTGTGTGGTCATGGTGAGCCAGTTCATGCTGCTGAGCCGTCTTGACAAAGTTTCTTGGATTAAGTAACAGTGCTGCAATTCTGGCTTATTTTTTATTTTTTTGTCTTCCCAAACAGAAATTCTGTTTTACGTGGTGACCTCAGTAACATCTGCATGGTTTAGCATCTGAGCCGCTCCCTCCACCGTCCTGTTATTTTAGCTGATGTCAGCCCGTTGCTCAATCTGCACCTCCTGACTCTTTGTAACTCATTACCAGCCGCTTCCCCTTTGGGCCTGATTTAACATTTTCACTGCTTCTTAGTGACCTGGCATCTTGGCCAAGTTCTAGGTGTTAATGCTTTTGCTGTTTTCAGCCCGAGTCCCTCTCTAAGGAGGGACCCTCTGAATCCGTGAGGCGTCTCCTTGGTGTGTCCCATCTCCACCTGCCCTGCAGCACCGCACCGAAGGTCCTAGCCCTGCTACCTCACTGCCATCGGAGCCCTGTGCCGCCTGACCCCTGTGAACAAGACTGTGGTTGCCTCCCCTTTTGCTGTTGGGGTTTTTCTTTTCCATCTTGGCTTGCACTCACACACACACACACACACTGAGAACTTTGATTTCATTTGCGGAGGAGTTCTGGTGGGATCGTGACAGGCAGCAGAAATTCAGATGGCTTGTCTAAACAAGAAGTTACAGGGAACAAATTAGGCATGGGATTTATAGCCCATGCAGTTTTGGGAATGAAGCACTTGTCCACAGCGGGTGTAAGGAAGCACCCTCTGCTTTCAGGAAGGGTCTATACTCCCTCTCAAGGATCTGGCTGTGGCATTTGAAGCAATTCACTTCTCTCCCCCACCCCACTTCTGCTTCCCATTGCTTGGCCAGCACCCCTCACCCCTGCTCAGCTTGAAGGCATAACCTGAACGCTTGAACTCATCGAACAACCTGCTGTCCTCCACCCTGCACTTGACTTTGGAGATCGGTAGATCCATCCCCCGGCCAAGCCGACCCTAGAAACTGGCCAAAAATGGTTGATTTTTCCTGTTCTGTTTTCTTCCAGGTTCATGAGCTGAACTGGCCTGTAGAGATGAATGCTGGAGCTCGTGCAGGGATCAGCAGCGTGGCTGGAGACAGGGAAAAGGGGCACTAAGGTGTGTGGGTGTGTGGCTGCGCGTGGGTGAGGACTGCAGTCTCCCATTTTTGACAGCTTCAAGTTGTGGGAGTGTTTCAGCTGCGCAGTGTAGCTTTACTCCTTCCCTACCGCTGTCCTGCACGTTGTGTCCCTTCACAATGGCTTTTTAGAAACAACCAAGAGCATCAAACAAAAGGCACAGACTCCAGCTTGCGCTACGTAAGTGTGGAGTAGAAATCTGGTTGGTTTGGGTTTTGGGTGGTTTTTTTTTTAATTGTTGGACTGGAAAGTTCCTGATTTGCTGGTTTCAGTCTTGGTCATTGCTGCCTATTTAGGCGAGGTTTGGGCAGTGTGGCCACACATGACTGAGCAGGCCTACCCATCACCTCGAGCAACTGAGGGGAGGGACTGATTCCTTCGGCCAGGCAGAGCATTCCTCCGGCTGTCTTAAACCCGAAACAGAGCTGGCTGCTGTCCTAGACGAGTCAGAGTGTTGCAGGCTGCCATCATTTGCTACCACACCAGACACGTACTAACAGCTTTTAGTGGGAGTATCTTTCCAGAACGCTGACCGAATACGACATTAGCTGATGCCCAGGGTTTGAGAGGCCAGTGGTCTGCCTGGGTTTAAGGATTCTTCCCAGTCTGTTCGGCAGAACGTCTGCCAACACAGGCTACTGCTGCAGCCTGGAAGAGCCAGATGTGATTGCTGAGGAGTTTGTGCGCTCCTTTCTATAGCAGCTACAGCCTGTAGTTGCCCTTTGGTGTTATCTAGCCAACTGCAGGGCGTGGGTGGCCCGTTCTCTGACTGTTCTAGTGGCTGCTGGAAAGTTGCTATCTGTGGGCATGGTCCAACATCTGCCGAGTTGAAGTCGACGACTGGTCGTCTTCAATGTACCTGTTCCTCATATCTGATCCTATGGATTGATATCAAGGTCAGGTCTTGCCCCAGCAGAGCCTGCTAATGTATTTTCCCCGTTTTATTTCTCTCTCAGTCCACTTCCATTGGTTTTTGGTTGTTTTTTTTTTACCCCACAAATGCTGCAGTGGAATAAGTTTGAAAAGGGAGAACCAAGGTTCTAAGGTCTTGGCTCTCCTTTTGCCCAGTTTGTTCAGCTTTGAGGGGCAAAAGCAGCAGGAAAGCAGCAGTGGGTCGTTCCCCACCAGCTGTGGGAGGAGCTGCACCCAGCTCATCTAGAGGTGACTTTGAGGGGACAAATACTCTACATTTCAACACAAGCTGGCTTCTCCACTGGTAGCACGTGTAGGAGCAGATCCAACTCGAGTCCCTTGAACTGCTTTTAAGTATTTTAGCCCTGATGGTAAGGGGCTGGACATGGCTGAGGAGGAAATAACACCCAGCAGGAAAGGTGTGCATGGGGTGTGCATGTGGCACCTGCAGAGTTGTGGCTGCATCTCAGCTGCACAAACCACACCGGTGTTTTCATGGTCTCTTTACAGGAACCAGCTTTTCTCACAGACTCTCAGAAAACACCTTCTGCTTTCTACTCCTCCTCACCAACCTGTGCTTCACCTCAATAGATCAAATCCCTCCAGTCCTTCTGAGGCACTATGACAATCTAATCTCGTCACTTCCTCTAAATAAGCCATAAAATAAGTTCCTGGAGAGACCTGTTCGACAACAGCAGTTGGGAGGTGTCCTCCTCCCCCCCCTCCATCAGCATGTCCTGCCCGAGACATATCATGACATGGGCTGCTGCTTGTTTTTGCGGTGGAGCTGGTGCTTTATCGGGCTGGTGCACGTTCTTGAAGCTGGTGTTTTAACCGCCAGTTCCTTGTAAAAGCTTGTTTCTTCTCAGCATGCTTGAAAAAATTTGCCTGCCTGGCTAAATATAAAAGCAAACACCACCTACTCTCACAGGCTCAATGCTGTGTAACGTCTGTTCAAACTTGACACTGCACAAACTGTCAAAATGGCATTTTTGGGGGTGAGCCATAATTACAAATTCAAGCACGGATTGGCAGATGGACAGCCTGCTTTGTGGGAAGCTTTGAAAGAGCTGCATGGTTCCACCTCAGATCCCATCTTGCCACCTTCCTTCCCCACCACCCTCCACCCCAGCCTCTGTCTCTCGCTCACCACTTGAATTGCCACCAGTTCTTTCTGCTCGATAACAACCTTCTGGTGCTCTGTGACACTGTGCAGGGAGCAGGTGAGGTCCCTGTGTCACACGTGGGGCTGGGTGTAGTGCCACTCGGCTGCCAACCCCGGCATGGGTGCCTCTTCTGCATCCTCACAACATTTACCGATGGCCTCGGCCGCCAGCCTAAGGGACAGAAGGGATAGAGAGAGATATAACACTGTTTAAACTTGCTTTAAAAATTTCTTTCACAGATTCCCAAATGAAACCTCTGCTTTAAAAAAAAAAAAAGGACATTTCTCCCATGTATCCTACTCAGAACGAAAGCTGCCCCATCACTCATGAAGGTTTCCATAGTTAACCACTGCTTTGCAGGGGAAATCTTAACAGGAAGGAGGTGATTGGGTTTTTTTCTGCTGTGTCAAGAAAGCTCCCTATAATTGTTGACTTAAGCTGGGTGGTTCTGTTTGTAAGCGTGAGGTTTTTTTCTAGTTTGTCAGTATTTGAGGGAAAAAGTTAAGTACAAGAGAAATAAGGACTGAGAATGATAACCACCCTCTACCCCTTGGTTTTAAATACGAGAGGGGAGGGGGGGGAAAGTGGTATCACCCTCTGAGAGGATGGTGACAGTAGAACAAATGCTGTGGTTGCGGCCTGGGGTGGAATGTCAATTAATCATGGCTTTTGCAACTTGGCAAATCTGGTTTATGAAAGCTGCAGGCTGTCACTGGGATCAGAGCTGGAGCTTTTCAGTCAGGAGTTGGGCTTGAAATTAGGTTAAATGGGGCTGTTACATGCCAGTAAATTCACCCAATTCTGCTTCTGGGCAGGCCGGGCAGACAGTTACTGTGTTATTAGCGGTGCTCTTCCTCACCCCGTATTTTTTAGAGGCAGGCCAAAGAAGACAAGTCTAATTAAAAGGGTATTCTGGAAAAAAAAAAAAAAGAAAAAGAGAATGAAAAGAATTGAAATCTCCTGGGGCAGTTTGTTTACATGGAGTGTGTGCAAAAAATGTTCCAGAGAGAGGAAAAAAACCCTGTAACACAACTTAGAAAATGTTTGTGTGTCTAAAACGGGTTTTATATTAGCTGCCTGCAAAATCCTGTAGCAGAGACTGTTACAGATTAGTTTCTCTTCGGGACGTTTTTCCTGTAGCAGAATAGCACAGTTTTCAGGTGTCTCCGAAGCAATATTTCTAGAGGAACTTGAAATATCCTTTGTCTTTCTGGCCAAGGACTGTTTTTCCAGGAACTAGCAGTTGTGCGTAACCCAGCCGTTTGCATTCCGTGCCGTGAGCACCCAGCGAAAACCCGTTGCCTAAAACCTGGGTTTCCCACATGTAGAAATTCGGGCACTTAAAGAAATGACTGAAAAATTTGCGCAATGGTTTTGCCCGGAGGAGGAGGAGGAGGAGTTGGTCGTTAATCGCGATTCCATTTTTTAGGATATCTTGGGGACCAAGTGGAGCCCAGATGTTTTTAGTAAATGGCTTTCAAAAACTCACAGTTGAGGGCAGTGTCAAGTTTCCAGACACATGATCAACCCTGGAGCCAAGTTTAGGGTTGCTTTTGTGTTTACATAAGGTCTGTGAGCTGAGTTACACTGAGGGGTGGAATGGAAATACTCCATAATAAATATTTGACTGGATGCACAGTTTATCTTATTTACAGGACTTTGAGCTTTTTGGGGGGGGGAAAAAAAGTTATTTTGCTGTATTTTGTTGTTGACATAGTATTTGAGGCATATTCAGCGCTCTCTCGCTTACTGGATTGGAACAGTTGTCGCTTTTTAACTCAGATTTGTTATTACTCCAACCAACAGGGCAAAAAGGAAGCATTTGAACGCGAAAAGAGAACCATTTCCACAGAGGAGAAATGAAACGTTGTGTATTCCTGAATATTCTGCCTTGTCCAACTACAGTACACTCTGTGCTCACACCAAGGGAGCCCTCCTGTTGAAGGTCTAGCAGGAGGCCGGAGTCACATGCTCAGTTTTTGCTCAAGGACCGTATCAGCAAAATACAATCTGGCTTCTGTTTTTACAAGCTTAGAATTCACTTTGTGCAAATATTGGCCGGTATCTGTTTAAAAGTCCTCTTTTCCGTCCCCTGTAAGATCACAGCCATCATTTGGAAAGCTGATGCACAAGAAGGGCATGGGTCAGGCAGTATGAGTGATATTAAAGTGGGTGTAAGAGTCACGGAAACTTTCCCTTTTCTTTTTTAATAGCAGAGCCTAGGCCATACTCCACGCAAAGTCTTTACTGATGTCAAACACTCTTGCTGCGTGGTGCTACGCACGGCCCTGTCTGCGCAAATTTGCTGTCACCGTGTGGCCTGTCCTGTTAAAACCCTCCCCTGGGCTCCCAAATGAACAACTAATTACCGTCGGCCCATGCTGAGACTCCCTTCTCAGACAGACGGACAGATGCGTGCGTGTACACACGCACACATGGTGTGTGCCACGATGCCGAGGTGTGCGTGGATTTTTCTTCATCTAGATCCCCTCTGACTTACTCATCTTCTGTATATATATGTGGAAAAGTTCATCAGAGAAGCTCTGATTAATTTTTGATGCTTAAATTGCCTTCTCCCGCTGCCATGTGAGGAAGCTGAGCGTTGCTGTCCCTAAATTGGCTGATGTTGGGCTCTGAATAGCTGGGCTGTAAACAACAAGAGAGCTTGGGCCATTGTTTCTGATGGGATCTTGTCCAAGGGAAAACAGAGATTGTCTTCAACAATTTGAGGCTGGTGTAGGCAGACAATAGGTTGATTTTTGCCTCCGGGCAGCATGAAACCTGCCTCTACTTCAGACCAAAAGCAGCTGAGAACTGACATGGAATTCAAAGTAACGCTGGGCATGGGCTTTGCTGAGAGGGTGGGTTGTCCCTGCACAGATGTTGGTGTGTAAAATTGTAGTGAAAGAAGTAATTTGGATTATCGGGCTGTTTTTCCCGCATACACTGACATCTTTAATCTATCGGAGTTGAATGAGAAAGGCCAGGCTTCCCCCTGTAATTCAAATATTTTAATGAATAATGCTCAGGCATGCAACTATTAGCTACTCAAAATAATATGATAGAAAATAGTGTATAAAGCATTGTCAGGTGCAAAAAAATGAGCTCACAGTTACTGAATGTGAATGTCATTTGATGGGAAGTCCAGCCTGAGTGTGGTAAGGCTCCTTCCCAAGAGTGCTTGTAAGTGCATTCTTCGGGAAGAAAGGCACAAGATAAAAGAAGGCTCCTTCCCAAGCTGTAGGAAAACAGTATGAAATTAAAAACAGTAAAAAAGTCAAGATTAAAACATAATGGGAGTTTGAGAGTCAGTTGCACAATCAACAGAAAAGGTCTGGGTATAGCTAAACCTAAGCTCTTGTAAGACCAGAGCACTAAACACTCTTTGTCACCGAGATATCGTGACACATGGCTTTACAACGCAGCATGTCCCGTTCTGGCCACATGAATCTGATGTCATCAGAGACAATGTGCATTGTGCAACTTGAAGTTGATCAAGAAAGCAGCGTGTAGGACATCCCTGCTCTGACGGACATTTAATCACGGGTGGCACAGACTGTCCGAACTAGGGAGGGGAAATATTCCTGTTATTAATGGAGTTTTTGCTCAATTGCTTACAAACTTGTGGTGTTGCACAGTGAAACAATGTCAGAAGGATTTGAAAATATAAACAGTAATAGCTTGCAATCTATTAAGCTGTTAGGCAGCTTTCTTCTCATAGTTCCAAGCGTGCCTTTGTCAGTCAAGGGCAAAAAGGTTAGGTGGAAAGAGAGCATGAAAACATAACGTAAATTACATGGTTTAGTGTTTTGTAGGTTTAAGGTTAGTCTTTGGGGAACACTGAAACATACTCTGCAATGCACTGCAACAAGTTACCCATGCTTCTGTGCTTTGGGAGGACAATCCTAAGTCTCTTCACAGAATCTTCATGGCTGGAAAGGACCTCTGAGATCATCGGGTCCAGCCTAAGGCAAGGTTTGTTTGAGGTTCCTGCAAGCTGGTGGAAGAAAATACTACAGCAAGAAAAAAGTAATGTAAGTCCGCCCAGCAGTTACAGCTTTTCTTTTTTTCCAGTTTTTTTTTTTTTACATAAGCATTTGTGTGGGAGGGGAACATGAGATTTCAAATGTACCTGGCAGCCTGCTGAAGCGATAAGTATGACCCACGTTAACTTATAGATCTTAATTACTTCTGATGGTTAACCGTTGGGAGCCACAGAAAACAGTAAAACAAAGGAAGCCAGGCCTCAAAAAGTGCTGTTTTGCTGACACAGGCCTTGTGCTGCCCTTTACAGACCAATAGTCACACAAGGGAAATCACATGTTACCAGAGAGGTTCAAAGACCAAATGAAACTTTGTGGAAAGAGCTGGTTAGAGGAAAATTGATTTAATCTGAGTTTAGAGGCTCAGTAACTTGTAATACTTCTGATGAATTTCATCATTAGCATTGGCTGAACAGAAATCAAGATTTTGGGAACCCGATGTTATCGGATGGTCTCAGTTTAAGAAGGACATTTCTAGCCCTCAAGGCTGCACATATAATCTGCTTAGAATTTCAGAAACCAGAAAGTAAAAGAATCCAATGTTTATTGAAAATAAATGACCACACAAATTGAATGCTCATGGTAGTACTAAAAGCAGCTGAAATAATCACCTCATTATCAGAAGGCTCAGTTTTTTCCATTTAACCTTTGATTTCTCAATTACTTATTTACTAGTTGGCATTATGTTTGAACCCATTAAAGACTTCTATCCTAAAGATCGCTATTAAGAAAATCAAGAGGGCAACAAATCACAGAATGGCCAGGGATGGAAAGGACCTCTGGAAATCATCTTGTCTATCCCTGCCAAAGAAGGGTCACCCAGAGCAGGCTGGACAGGAAAGCATCCAGGCTGGATTTGAGTATCTCCAGAGGAGACTCCACACCCTCTGAGCAGCCTGTGTTCTGGCATCCTCAAAGTGAAGTAGATTTTCTTCATGTTGAGATGGATTTTCCTGTGTTCCAGCTTGTACCTGTTACCTCTTGTCCTGTCACCAGGCACCACTGAGGGGAGTGTGGCCCCATCCTCTTGACACCCGCCCTGCAAGGTATCAATAAGCATTGATGAGATCCCTTCTCAGTTTTCTCCAGGTTGAACAGCCCGAGGTCTCTCAGACTTTCCACATCAGAGAGATGCACCACCACCCCCCC
>VXBJ01006309.1:53897-83340 GCA_013400055.1 Nycticryphes semicollaris | reverse complement strand
GAGTGTAAGGGGGAGGGCGGGGGGGGTCCCGAGTGTCGAGGACTGTCGCCTGTGGGCGCAGCCCTGTTCCTCCTCTTCACCCCCCGCCTTTGGGGCGTTCTCGGCCTTCCCCTGGGGGTGGGGCGGCCGCTTGTTTTCTCTAGGTGTTTTCCTTTATCTGGGTGGCGGACTAGAGTTAACCGCTCTCCGTCCGTTGCCCTTGACGGACTCATTATCAGCACAACTCAGCAGCTTCCAAGCGGCTCTGCCCTTGGGGCTGGGATGGATAGCGGGAGTTGACTAACAAAACGATTTGGCACCTTTCCCACAGGCGTCCTTGTCTCTTGAGGCAAGGGTTTTTTCGTTCATGGTTTTCGGAGTGAATTAGTAGGAACTCGTGGTTTCCTTGGCTTTGTGCTTACATGTCTGACTTGGCACGAGGCTCCCGTTTTAACCGTAGCTGGGATGAGTAACTTTGGTCCAAACGGCAGCTCTGACCTCTGTGCAGCAATCTTGAGTGCTTTAGACGTGCAGGTAACTTGAGACTTTCTAGGGACACCGTAGTATGTTGTGGCATTTAGGTGTAGAACTTCACAGCTTGCTCCTGTGTTACTATGAGGGTCTGAACCTCAGCTACGAGGTGAGTGTAATTTCGTTGGTGGCTGGTACGCGCCACCAGTGTCTTACCTTGACAGTGTCTTACCTTGAAATCTCCAAGCTGCTGGTTTAAGAGCAGAGAATTCAGGAGTAATTTGTCTGGCTGAATAACTGGCAGTTGGTACAAAGCCTTCCATTGAATCCTGCTAATGGCTCTGACCAAAGAACAAACAAGCTGCGTGATGGCTTCTAACTGCTTGCAGTTTCTTAAGGCTTTCAGAAAAATGGCCCTGTATTTGCTGTTGAATATGTATTTTAATTCACCATGTCTTTTGTCTTTAAAATGTGGTACTAATTCTTTTCCAAAAGTAGGAAGTGTACCTCTTAGTCTAATCCCTGATAAGCCTAGGGAAGCATGGGAGCTTTATTGCAAAAGTACTTAAAGTTCTTGGCCACCCTTAACCGGTGTTGCAAGTCAGAACCTTGACTGTGATTTCTATAAACAAACTCAGGCAAACAAAGGGGGCAGGGAAGATTTCTGCTTCTTTTAAAAAGACGTTTTTAAAGTCTGCTGTGTTTAAAGCATTTGCATGGTGCTCAGAAGAACTGGTGTCTGTGGGGACTCTTGTATCTTCAGAACTGAACCACAAATACAATTTATTTGTCTTCATGGTAGGGGTACAGGTTAAAATTTAATCCTGGTCAGGAAAACCTAACTTGCTGCTAAGGGGAGAGTTTTGTGACACTGCCTTGCTGTCGTCAGGGCTACTGTTAGCCTTAACTTGGACTCCAGCCATCTTGAAGGAGGGCTGATAGGAGACATATCTGAAGGCACAGCACGGGCTTGGCTTTGTGTGACTGCTGGAGTGAGGCTTGGGATTTTGAGCCTGTGAATTCTTGTTTTGCAGTCCTACTACTTCGATCGGGATGATGTGGCTCTGAAAAACTTTGCCAAGTACTTCCTGCATCAGTCTCACGAGGAACGTGAGCACGCTGAGAAACTGATGAAGCTACAAAATCAGAGGGGAGGACGCATCTTCTTGCAGGACATCAAGGTGAGGGGTGGAACTGTGGGTTGTCCTGTCTTCAGGCTGGAAGGGGACAAATTTTCCTTCTCCCAGAAGGAGCAGCAGCTGACGGTAGACAAGCATACTGCATTGCTGTGATCTGTGTGGCACTCTGCCCACGGTCTAGAGATGTGTAGTAATTTGATAATTTGTGCTGATTTACTAATAAAAAGTACTTCCTATGTAAAAAGAGGATGGTGGTTTGCTGTGGGATGAGGGTAACCAGAACCCAAAGGGGGGCTCTACCCTAAACTTAGTAAGAGCGTTCTCTGTCCTCTCTACTGTTTTGTAGAGAACTCTTGACCTGTTTGCCATGGGAACAGGAAATGTTATGTTTCCTGCTGCTTGTTATGGTTTACTACAAGATTTCATAGCAGTTTTCTTGAAGATGCTTTAAATTATTCAAAACAGCAGAAAGTAAGCAGTGTTGTAGGGACAGTTTAATGCAAGACAACTCTTTTCCAGGTGCAGGGCATAACATGAGGGGATGGGGACAGCTCTGGGACTTGGAGCGTGCATTCAGTTCTGTTCAGAGTGCTCTGTGTGTCTGCCAAGTTATTTGAAGATGCCTGAACTTAGTCTAAACAGGCTCAGAGACTGATCTAAAGGACTTTGCTCCCTAGTGGTCTGTGGGTGCTTAGAGAAAGTATGGTGGTGTGCTTTCCCCTTCTAGAAGCCGGATCGCGATGACTGGGAGAACGGACTGACTGCAATGGAGTGTGCCCTGCACCTGGAAAAGAATGTGAACCAGTCACTGTTGGAACTGCACAAATTGGCAACTGAAAAGAATGACCCACACGTAAGTAGATGTTGAAGCTGAAGATGTGGTTCTGCAATGAGGGGGTTTGTCTGTCTGTGTGGGTTCAGGGGTGAGTTGTGTGTCCCTGCCATCCCTAAAGGTGACAAAAGGGTGCAAGGCAGTGGTGGAGCCTTTCTGAAGGGACGGGCCTGGGTGTCAGCCTGTACCTTAGCCATTTGGTAGGATTATTGCCATCTGTCTCCAGGAGGACTAGTTGCAGTGTGTTGGTCCCAGTGTGTTCTGGGGTCCACTTTACAGAACTGCAGGTGTTTCACTTTGTTCAGATCATTCTGTTGCTCTTGGGAACCAAGAACACTGGTGTGAACAGAGCTCTGAAGAGAGGACACGTATTAAGATCTAGGAAGAAGGCTCGTTTCTGTGAGGGATGAGTTCTTTAAACCAGTGGGTGCCTGTCAGGCTGTCATAGAACTTTGACAGTCACTGTGGAATGTTAAAAGCCCTGACACTTCAGAAGACAGTGAAAACACAGGTTTTTATCACGGGTGGAAGCTACTGGTGAAGCTGAATTGAGGCTTCTTACCATCAGAAAGAGATTAACAGCTGTCTGAATCAAAGTACTCTTGGAAATGGCCTGCATAAGTTAGAGGGACTTTTTAAAAGGGGGGGAAAAAAAAAAGGAACCAAAACCCCAAGAACTGAACTGGACCATTCTACAGGTGTAAATGCTCACAGTCATGATTTCAAGTGCTGTGCAGGCTTCTAAATCTGTTTGGGATCTTGCCTATTGGTCTCTGTAGTGAGGAAGAGAGGAGGCTTCCTGAGCTGCTATCATATGCCAAGGTTCTAGAGTGAATGTTTCTGGATGAGCCTGCCTCACTCTGGCTTGTTCTGGTGTTTGTTGAGCCAAAACTAAAGGCTTCTTCATCTGGGGCATCTTTTGCAGCTTTAAAATTGTCATTCTGTGTCCTCTCCTGTCCCTAGGGGGAGGACTGGTAGGATTTCAGATGGCACTTCAGCAGGATAAGCTGTGTCTGGGCCTTCATTTAAAACTCTTCTTGTCTCCCTTTCAGTTGTGTGACTTCATTGAGACTCATTACCTGGATGAACAGGTGAAATCCATCAAAGAGCTGGGTGACCATGTGACCAACCTGCGGAAGATGGGGGCACCAAAATATGGGATGGCAGAGTACCTCTTTGACAAGCACACTCTCGGGGACAGTGACAATGAGAGCTGAAGTCTTGCCAGGAGCCACCCTGTGGGTTTCAGTGGGACTTCTACTTCCTGTCCAGCCATGCATGCATCTTCAGCTATCTAGATAAACAGTTCTCATACTCTGTACCAAATATCACCCCTATTTTTCTCTTGTGTTTTGTGTATTGCCCTCCATCCAATAAAGTGACTTGGTTCATGTTGGCTTCTTCTGTTTCTCTCGGGAGCGAGAGGCCTGAACAGATTGTGCTCCATCTGCTGTGGCCCAGCCTTCTTCAGTTGGCCATGGGTGAAGGAGTAATATCAGAGGGGTCAGGTTTTCCTTGCTTACTGGTATTTTTGGATTTCTTCTTGTTTAGAAATGACTTTTTTCCCCAACCCGGTGTGATTTGAACTTGCTCAGTGACTAAAGCCATGTTTTAAATACCTTTCCCACCGAAGCTAAGGGAAGGAAGGTTTGGAAGGTTGTCAACTTCCCAAACTGGATGCTGTGAGTTTAGATGAGGCTACTGGAGAAGGGTTGGTGCTGTTCCTGATGAATGGCACTGTGCTTGTGGATGGAGGGAGCTGTACTGGGAAATTGAGGCTTCGGAGCTGTGGACTGTGATGAGGCTGAAAAATGCGACACTGCAGGAACTGCCTTGAGGGACACCGCGTTGGGTGGTGGTGGTGACCTCTGCCTAAGGTCTAGCAGCAGCTGTGTTTGGGCAGGCATTTGGGACGGTGTTGGAAGGGATGTAGGAGGTAGGCTAAATTTATGTTGTTCCCCTCTGTGCTGTGATACAGGAGGTTTGCAGCTGTTCCTGGAGATAGAAGTAGGGGAACTTGGGTGGTTTCTCTCAACGCCTATTGCTGTGTGGAAACTGAAATGAGGAAACCAAACAGGAGTTCATCCTTGCTTTTATTTTCTTAGGAAAAGACAGTACAAACTCACAGCTCTACGATGTCTGCTGCCATCCAGGTGACTTCTCTGCTCTCACATAGCACTCTACACCCATGTGAAAGTGCTCAATGTGCTGGGCAAATACTACTGGCTGTGGCCACCTGTTCCAGTAGACACTTGCCCTGCCTTATCCCATTACTTTTTCCAGTACTGGAAAAAAAATAATCAGTCAGGGCTTCAAGAAGCACTGTGGCTCTGTGACACAAATGACATGACTTGCTTCTTTCTCTCCCTTCCTTTTCCTGGAGCATGTTGTCGGTAGTTCAAGTCCTGCCTGAGACTTGGAAGGGGTCTTGTGGCCGATGTTAATGTAGAGTTCAAGTGTCAATTCTTGCAGTGATAAGGGGTGGGAGGGAGGAAGTATCATCATTAACTATATTCCTCTTCTGGTTTGTGCTACACCTTCAAGCTGAAGATACTGAACCTTTTGCTACAACTAAAATTAAAAAAAAAAAAAGGGGATGGGGATGACATGATGTTGTTAGGTTTGTTCTTGGTGTGGCACTGGAGTTGTGCCTGCTGCTCTACCCGAGGCCAGTGTGTCACTAGGGCCAGCTTTAGCCTAGGCTGGGCTACATGGTCCACCAGAAGGAGGTTTGGCTGCCTTGCCCTTCTCTTGGGGTGGGTGCCAGCCTGGCCAGGTGTATGGATACTGCGATATCACTAGTGTGGCAGGTATCTCAACCCGACTGTGTGTGCCTCTTGGTCTCCTCTAGCTGTACTGATCTATCTGCTCTTCACATGTGCTTTCACTGGTCTCCATGATCACCTCCATCAGCCCCACGTAGTCACCTTCGGCTAGAGAGATGCCAGAGTCATTGGGGGATGGACTCTCTGCTCGTCTTGGCTCTTTTGTAGGAGGAGTGTTTGTGCTTCCATTGCCAGTATCTCTTGTGGTCCTGGAAACCTCTGCTGGGTGCTGGTCCGGAGCACTGGCTGCATCTTCTAAACTTAAGGTGTGAGCATCAGGGCCCGTGTTCCCCATGTGGGATCTCTCCAGCACTGGAGATGTCACAGGAGGGAATGAGAAGCAGAAGGAGGTGCTGCCTACGGGGGTTTTGCTACTGGGGGTGTGAAAGGCACTAGAATGCTCTGAATTTGGGGTGGCTGATGCTGTGTTTTCCAGGGTTAGCCAGGGTGCTTTCAAGCTCTTCAGACTCTTGAAGCTACCCTGCTTCTCGTAGTCTGGGGACTCTGCTAAGAAGGGGAATTTAGGACTGTCTGATGCTGTGGACTGTGCTCCTGGACTCCCTGCAGTGGCAGCTTCTCTGCTTTTACTGTTAGAGCAGCTCTTCTCTTCTTCTACTGTTAAACACAGCGAGTCGGGGCCTTTGCTCCGATCTGTTGGCCAAACAAATGTTTCCTTTGCACCTGAGCCAAGGGAGCTCTGGCTTTTATACACGTCACTGACCTTGGAAGGCGAGGAGTTGACAATGACATCCCCAAGAGAAGTGGAGCACGCAGCGATGCTGGAGAGCGCGGGAGGCTTCTTGCGGCCTTGGCGTCTGGAAGGGAAGATCATGGGGATAGAGCTGATGGGCGTCTGCGGAGCACTGTAGAAACCAGGTCTCTCGTAAAATGGGGTTGACATGAAGGCATCAAACTCCCTGAGTTTTCTGTCTTCGCTGTCCCACTGCTCCTGGGGGGAGCCGGAGTCTCCCCTCGGCTGATTGACGCCGCAAGGGCTTCCAGACTTGCCTATGTCTTGGTAGGTGTAATGGGAGAAAGGGGATGGGGGCTCTCCTCGCCTTCGCAGCAGGTTCATCCGGGAAGAGGACCTGGAGAAGCTTGGTGACTGGACACCGAGGAGGCGGCTCAGGTGTCCCAGTAACGGCGTGGAGTGGTTTGCCTCCTCATTCTCTTTAATTTGCTCCAAGGGTTGGAACTCCATCTCTTCCTTCTGCATGCTGGGGAAAGGCAAAACGGGCTGTTACGTGGTCACAAAAAGAAGGTGGTTGCTGGTGGAGGGGCTGGTAGCACAGAGAGTGCTGCTGCCAGTGACAGGCTTCTGCTTCCTGCATTGTCATTAGAGGTGTGTTAGATCCCCCACCACCACATGGATGCTCAGAGTAGAGAGAGGAGGTGTCAGTTTTGGTGGGTGATATCAATGGGATGAGGTTCAATGAGGCCAAGTGCCAGGTCCTGCACTTGGGTCACACCAACCCCACACAGCGCTACAGGCTGGGGGCAAAGTGGCTGGAGCTGCCTGGCAGGAAAAGACCTGGGGGTGTTGGTGGACTGTGGGCTGAACATGAGCCAGCAGGGTGCCCAGGTGGGCAAGAAGGCCACCAGCATCCTGGCCTGTATCAGGAGCAGTGTGGCAAGTAGGTCTCGGGAGGTGATTGTCCCCCTGGACCGGGCAACTGGTGAGGCCCCACCTCAAGGGCTGTGTCCAGTTTTGGGTCCCTCACCACAAAAAAGATACTGAGGGGCTGGAGCGGGTCCAGAGAAGGGCAACAGAGCTGGTGAGGGGTCTGGAGATCAAGTCCTGTGAGGAGAAGCTGGGGGTGTTCAGCCTGGAGAAAAAGAAGCTGAGGGAAGGCCTTCTTGCTCTCTCCAGCTCCCTGAAAGGAAGGTGTAGAGAGGCAGGGGTCGGTCTCTTCTCCCAAGTCACAGGTGATGGGACAAGAGGAAATGGCCTCAAGTTGCACCAGGGGAGGTTTAGGATGAATATTGGGAAAAAATTTTACCTTGAATAGGTTCTGAAGCCTTGGAATGGGCTGCCCAGGGAAGGGGTTGAGGCACCAACTCTGGAGGGATTTTAAAGCCAGGTTGACACAGTGCTGAGGGACAGGGGTTAGTGATGGTTTTTATCAGAGTTGGGTTGATGGTTGAACTGGATGATCTGAAAGGTCCCTTCCAACCCAGACAATTCTGTAGTTCTGTGTTGGGCCGTTATCTTTGCATGATCCCAGAAGTATGTTGGAACAAGATTTCACAAACTATGGAGAAAGGTATTTCTGCTTGATTTTACTCTTCAAGCACCATATCCTGCACAAAACCTGACCTGAGGAGTAAGTGTGGACTGACCTGACACCCTGTGGCTGCGCTCACCTGATATCAAAAGTTGAGCCGAGGAACGATGGGCGCTTGTACTCAGCGGTGGCTGCAGTGTAGGGTGGCTGGGGATCAGGCTCATTCCAGTATAGATCCTTCTCCAGAATGGGTAAATCCTGATGCATCTCGTCCACTGCCATAAGGGAGACCTGCGGGGGACAGCGGAAGTGTCACACGGGATGAGCGGCGACACGTGTGGACAAAGGAATCGGGCAGGAGGAAGCTAATAGCACGGAAGAGAGGCAAGTGGCTGGGTTTGCTACGGGGTTTTCTGGCACTTGGGTTGTTTTTCACGTGGAGAGATTTGATTAATTGGAAGGACAGTGGTGCTGAAGAAGACGGGAAAGCAATATGTTCCCTAGGACAGAAGGGCTGAAGGCACTTTTAGATACCGACACAGGATGGAAAAAGCTCAGGAGAGGCAGGAATCACAGAATGCTATGGGGTTGTAAGGAATCTCTGGAGATCACCTCCTCCAACCCCCTGCCAGAGCAGGTCCACCCAGAGCAGGTCCCACAGGGACGTGTCCAGGTGGGTTTGAATGTCTCCATAGACAGAGACTCCACCACCTCTCTGGGCAGCTTGTTCCAGGGGTCTGACACCCTCCAAGTCAAGAAGTTCTTCCTCATGTTTAGATGGAACTTCCTGTGCTCAAGTTTGTGCCTGTTGCCCCTTGTCCTGTCACTGGGCACCACTGAGAAAAGATTGGCCCCATCCTCCTGACACCCACTCTTGAAGTATTTATAGGTGTTGATCGGATCCCTCCTTCATCTTCTCTTCTCTAAAAAGACCCAAGTCCCTCAACCTTTCCTGGTAAGAGGGTTCTAGGCTCCTAATCATTTTCATAGCCCTTTGCTGTACCCTCTCCAGGGGTCCTTCTTGAACAGGGGAGCCCAGAACTGGACCCAGTACTCCAGATGGGGCCTCCCTCCAGCTGCTGGTTACGTTCTTCTTGATGCACCCCAGGAATGATGTGTTGTTGAAAGGCAGTGAGGGTATGAAATGAAGTTTGGATCCATCATATGTGCCAGAGCGTGGACTAAAGCTGCAATCAGTCTCTGTGTACAAGATACACCAAAAGCCCTGTCCCCCTGGTTTGGGGGAGTGTCTTCCTGGCATGGGCCTTGCCCCACATTCTTCCTGGAGCCTGGGGTGTCTACCTGGCTGCTGGGGGTTGGCAATGAGCTGGCCATCTCCACCCTCATATTTGTTGGGAAGCCTTGTGGTCTCCTAACCATCTCCCTCTGGAGATCCTTGCTGAAGCCTCTGGTGCAGTCCTGCCTCAGTGTTCCTCTGCAGGTCAGGCTCATCTGGGGGATCCTGTCTTCACTTTACCTGCAGGTTCCTGTCAATGAGCCAGTTGGTTTCAAAGTCGTCATCGTCCTCCCCGAAAGGGTTGATGAGTTGCTCGGCCACCTGCACGTAGGGAGCAACACAGCAAGGGTTATCGTAGTCATACCTGCCCTTTTTCCTGCCTGGAGAAGGTCTGTGGGGCAGAGTCAAGTGTGGTGTCCCTTGAATTTAAAGCAAAGCTGTTCTTCCCAATAAGGGGTGGGTTAAAAATGGAGGCTGGGAGAATTTGGTACACACAAATAACTGCCTCTTGCTCGTGTAGCCCTCCTGCAGCTGCTGACCGCCACTGCAGGTAAAGCGTAGCCTCTCTCTTTTCCCCCAAACTAGTCAGGATCAAAACTTAGGAAAAGTGAAGCTGGTCTCCAGGGTGAGTCACTCTGAAACCGAGAAGGTCTTGGCAATACCCTCAGCCCTGTTGGCCCCCCTTCTTGTCTGCCAGCACCTGGCATGTTGTCCGCAGACCAAAGAACACAGCTGGGTCCCTTGTGAGCACACACTGGAAGTTACCCCTTGGCCAGATGAGATTCCAGCTCCAAATGTACTTTTGGGGGCTTACCTTCAACCAGCCAGCATAGAAGAAGAACTGCAAAAACGTAAAGACAGGTACGAAGAGATCTAGTTCATGGCCAGGATATGCTTTTTCTGGATCCAGGAACTGCCGCCCAATCAGACAGGCCAGGAAGAAGCTGTAAACAGCCACGGTCACCACCTGGGAAAGATGCCAAGGGACACATCAGAGGAGCTGGAGTTCCCCACTTGCTTTCCCGGCATCTCTCTTCACTTCCACCCCACACATCTCCCAGTGAGCTGCTGGCTCGGTCGCCTGTGGAAAGCCTTGGATTCAGTGCTGACAGACTTCTCTGCTTTTTGCAGGAAGATGCATTTCAGCTGTAGAAAGCTTTCAATACGCCCTTTGGCTGTTACAGACGTGGTATTTTATTCCATGTTGTCCCCGGAATGACATCTCTGTAGGAGTCACAGAAAGATCGTGGCAGAAGAAAGCATGTGGTGCCCTGGATTGAAAAGCTCAAACGACTGCCACGTGCAGAAGTGAAGGGTGCTGTGAACCCTCTTCATTCCTGCCCTTGCCTCTCCTGAAAGCTGTCTCCATCCCCTGGTGACTCAATGTGTGCCTGGCAGGTCCCTTCCAAGGCAGGGAGGGGAACCTGCTGCCAGCTCTCATCTAGCTCCTTCCTCCCCCATCCTCACACTGGGCTTTTATTATTCTATTTTTTTTTTTAAATATTCCCCTGCTTGCTTGCCTGGACTTCAGGCTATGGTGAACATTGTGCTTTTAATCAGTAATCATGAAACTGGAAACTTCCCCTTTTCAGATTAAAAGCAGCTGAGATTCTTGCGTGATNTCACAAGACACTCGAGCCAGCCCTGAGCAACTCGTGGTGAACACAGTGGGGGGTGTTTCATGGTGGGCAGGACAGAGAGTGCCTGGAATGACAGACTTCGCATTGTGGATGAGCGCCTACAGGGAAAAAAAACCCCCAAAACAGTCGTGTACTGTAGAGGGGACAAAGACATGATGTGATATCGCTCCTGATCTGCACTGGGGAGACCTCATCTGGAGCACTGGATCCAGTTCTGGGCTTCCCAGTTCAGGCAGGACAAGGGAACTGCTGGAGAGGGGACAGCAGAGGATCACAAAGATGCTGAGGGGCCTGGAGCATCTCTGTGCTGAGGAAAGGCTGAGGGACTTGGGTGTGTTTAGTCTGGAGAAGAGAAGGCTGAGGGGGGATCTGATCAACACCTGGAAATCCTTCAAGGGGGGGTGTCAGGAGGATGGGGCCAGGCTTTTTCCAGTGGTGCCCAGGGACAGGACAAGAGGGAATGGGCCCAAACTTGACCATAAGAAGCTCCATCTAAACATGAGTCTCCTTCTCTGGAGATATTCAAAACCCACCTGAACACGTTCCTGTGTGACCTGCTCTAGGTGTTCCTGCTCTGGCAGGGGGATTGGACTAGATGATCTTTCAAGGTCCCTTCCAATCCCTGAGATTCTGTGATGAGGAGGAACTTCTTCTCTTTGAGGGTAGCAGAGCCCTGGCAGAGGCTGCCCAGAGAGTCTCTGGAGGAGTCTCTGTCTCTGGAGCCATTCAAACCCCACCTGGACACGTTCCTGTGGGACCTGCTCTGGCAAGGGGTCTGGACAAGATGATCTTCAGAGACCCCTTCTAACCCCATATCACTCTGTGATTCTGTGATACTGCTTTTGCTCCCGGTCTGTGCAGGGATATAGTTTCCCAACATGATCCTCGTTAACCTTCAGCGCTGGGTGGATGGAAGCAGTTCCCGTTTCGCGGCAGAACGCATTAGTGTTATCTGAGCAGCTGGATTGTATGAGACAAAAAGGAGCGAGTTGGTGCCGAGGTGTCTCTCCGGGTTTGCATGGAGAGAGCTATTTAACAGCTGGGGACAGGCACACAGCTCCCTGTCACACAGCGTGGCACAGCTCCAGCTTTGCTGGCAGACAGATCTCGGATCTGCTGAGTAGGAAGGAGCTGCTTCAGGGATGTGCTCCCTGCGAGGAGCGGAACTGCATTTATTTGTGTTTTCCTGTGTGGTTCATACCCTGCTTAGTTATCCCCAGGCAGCCTGTGTTTCTGTAGAAGTGGCTGTGTCTGAGCTATGGAAGTAGGGACGAGGTGTCCAAGGGCACCTCGTGTCGATGTGGTCCGTGCGTGGGTCAGGCATGGGGATAAATGGGGGGTACACCCCGTGGCATGGGGCAGCGTGTGCAGGCGGGCAGCGAGGCAGTAGGTGGGGGGGGAAACCCTTCTCACCTGAGTGTAGACCAGGGGGATGCTGATCCAGTCGTACCCGTAGAGTCGCCCACACTGGCTGCGCAAGGTGTTGAGCTCCTGCAGCGGGGAAAAGGAACGTTCAGCCATTCACGTCATAGAATCATCTAGGTTGGAAGAGACCTTTCAGATCGTGAAGCCCAACCATCAGCCTGTGTCCTTCATTTCTCCAGTCCATTCCCTCCTGCTCCCATCTCCTCTGGAAGGGGGTGCTCACCTCGAACTCCTGCTGCCTTGGTGCCCAGCCTCACCCCAGAAGACCACCAGAAGGATCTCACGCTTGCCCTGGAGGAACTTCTCACTGCCTGGATGTCTCCACCTGAGTCCAAGATCCCTTCCTAGCCTACTTCATAGCAGTGTTTTGCTCCTCACAAAATGAGCAGCCAACAGGTCTGGCAAAGAATTTCCCAGGAGCATCCATTTCTCTCTTCTGACTATATTGTGAGTCTAGATAAATAGCCCAGAGGGAGATCTCTCTCTCTGGGCAAATGAATCTCACTCCAGGCAACAGAAACAATGCGACTTTCTCTGCACATGAATACCAGGAAGGATGAGCTGCTCTGGACCTTTTTTTTTCTGCAGCTGAGCAGGGATCACTGCCAGGTCTTGCCTGTGGTGCATGGCCTCCTTCCCAGCACTATCTAAGAGGTTCCAATAGTGAAGTTTTCTACAGGGATTTTGGTTGTTGTTTTGACCTCACCTGGTCTCTTCCAGAATACAAGCTTCCTTGTGGCTTTCCATCTGTATCCTAGAAACTTCCACTGGCCACTGTTGTTAGCTGAACTGGAGTGCGTGAAGGTTGGAGGAAGGTTGATCAAGGACCTGCTGCTACCTGTGCATCTCCCATGCTTAGATGTGAGTCCCACGGTTCTTGCCAGTCCCATGTTTGAGAAAGATGCCACATTGTCCTTGCCTCTAATATGTGTGACAGTGCTACCATGTCTGTAGGCCATGAGAAGCTCTGTTCTATCACGAGCTGGAGAGTGACAAGGCGGGTAGTTCCCATCAAAGTTAATCTAATATCCCCAAGAATCATCTAGGCTCACTGTCCTGGCTCACTGTCCTACCTCACCATTCCTATTCCTTGCCTGACCTCTGAAAATCCCTGTAGTTCCACCCAGGGGACTGGATGAGGATCTCAAACAGTGTCCTATTGCCTCAGTCACTCACATTCAGGATGCCTTGGAGTAATACACTGTCGCGGATCCTCCCCTCGTTCCTTGCCTTCACAGCCAGGTTGGAGAACCACACACATGGGATCCAAAACTTGTTGTGGGGGGAATTCAAGCTCTCAAACTTCTTGTGCTCTTCTGGTGTCATGAGGCCTGGGTGGGAAAAAGAGTAGATGGGAGAGAGATGGCCATAGAGGGCAGAAAGGAATTGATCTGGTCTGGAATGAAAACATCTAAAATCTCAGGTGGTCACTTTAGCTCTCCTTAAAAATCCCAGGAAAGACTCAGACACTCAGCCTTTGGGAGACACATAGAAGAAGGACAAGTCTTCTCATTAAAACATCGAGTTACAAAAGTGTGAGGTGAGCTTTATCTCATTTCACTTTGGATAGCTGCAGCGTATGTGACCTGATCACAGTCAGCAGGGAGATAAAGTACTGCTGAGGGTGTAGTTGCCTGCTGTAAGTAGACATTTGTTGAGAAGGGGAAAACTTGTGTCCTAGAAGTGCCCATTTCTCTCTCTCTCTGGATTGCAAAGGGAACCCAGTTGACTAGGGCAGGTGCAGACATCTCCATTCAGGCAGACCGGTTATACCTTAAAGAGCAACCTCAGAGAGGATGCAGGGAGCCCAGCAGTTCAAAGTTGAAGGCCTGATGTCCAATTTGCATCTGCCCAGTGGAAAACTGTTGCCCTGTGGGAGGACAAACGCATCGCTTGGCAGGGGTCTGCTGTAGGTCTGTGCCTGGGGTCATTTACTCCAGAGAGCTCTTCTCTTCTCATTCATGATTTCAGTACAGGGTGAGCAGCTCCCAGTGAAGTCACTGCACCACAGTTTCCCTGATTTGATCAGCCGGACCTGCCCTGTGACCTGCAGCACGTTTGCATTCCCAAACCGGATCTCCACGCTCTCCTTAAGTAAAAAATTTGGGCAGAGACCCTTCACTTTTCAAACGGGCCTTCCAGCCAGCAGCAGGAACACACGTGCTGTGCAACGGGGAGGTATAGATGGTTGATTATTTCGGAAGAGCAGAGCGAGGGCACGAGCAGATGCTTCCCACCCGCCGCAGACATCAGCTGAGCACATCGCAGCACTATCCCGTCTCCAGCCTGGAGACCTTGTGTCCCTTTCCAAGGCTCTTTGCCCCCAAACCAGCAGCGAGGTGCTGGTGCCAGAGCTGCACGGAAGGCAGTACCAGTACTGACCTGCCCTCACGACATGCTCCATGCTGGGGAAGCGCTTGTAGACAGCCGTGCTGACGGAGCGCAAGATGAGGACGCTGCACAGGTTGCTGTAGCGCATGAGGGTGCGTCGCAGGAGTCGCCCGTACTCATCCTCCCCGTCCACGTTGCAGGAGACCAAGTTCATGATGCGGTCGGGCCATGGGATGCTCTCGTACTGAGCCCACCAGCGGGACACCACCAGAGCCACGTAGAAACCTAGAGTAAATTAGCTGAGTAAATTAGCCATCCTGAAGGAGCGGGAGGTGTAAATGCTCGTGTGTAGGATGTCTGGTACTACTAGTACAGGGATGGAGGGCAACTCAGATCTCCATGCTAATGTTAGAGTCTGGGTTTGTCCTGGTTTGAAGTTTCATGGTTTATTTAGTCCTACTTGGTGCCTGCCCTCCCGGCAGAACCCAGAACCTGCTACTACATCTGGCCAGTGAGAGCTGCGTGCTGGGGCCATGCCTCAAAACTGCAGCGTGGAATGATGTATTCTGAATTTTATGAAGGCAAAGGGAGGCACCAGCTTGGTGAATCTTGCCTGCCTGCAGAGCTGTGTCAAACCAGGGAGAAGAAATTCTGCCCCTTTCCCCTCCCTGTGTGTCCCCAGACCAAGCTCCTTACCCAGCACAAAGGAGACAGGGATTAGCTCAGCATAGCTGTTGCAGTAGAGCGCCAACTTCTCAAACATCAGCCTTTGGCTCTCGCTCAGGATCAGCCTAAAAGGGAGAAAGAGAAGCATCTGCCTCAAAGAAGAGTCTGTGCCTTCTTGGGCCTGCGGGGATAGGAATCCGGCAAAGGAATCCAAGGATAGACACTGCCACGCTGTGAGTCTGGGGATGATGTGAGTGAACAGCCCCTGCGAGCCTGGGACATCAGCCCACCTCCCCAAAACACCCTGCTGAGCCGTCCAAAGAAGGGAGAAGTGCTCACCAACGGAGTGTGTGGTGCAGTCTGATGCCAGGGAGCACCCCTGTTTTTCTCACATGGGACAGTGCTGTGTGGTATCGAGGGACTGACACTTGGATGTGCACCCCAGTTCACTTAATAGCTTGCAAAATGTCAGTCCAAGCCCTGCTCTTGCAGGGGTTCCCCCCTCTTTCTTAGAGCTGCTGCCCTGCCTCGGTGCTGCCTTCGTGATCGAACCATCTGGGGAGGTCCATGCCTTTCCTCACCGAAACCAAACCTGCTATGGACTTACAGTTACTTATTACAGATTTATGGTCCCAGAGCTGATGTCTGCTCTCAAAAAAGCACCCAAAGTATTGCCTATTGTGTAACAAGGAGACTCCTTCCTAAAGCTCCTCACTGTGGGACATCTGAGAGAGTTGGGGGTGGTCAGCCTGGAGAAGAGAAGGCTCTAGGGACACCTTAGAGCCCCTTCCAGTCCCTAAAGGGGCTCCAGGATAGCTGGAAAGGAACTTTTTTAAAAGGGCGTGTAGTGATGGGAAAAGGGGCAGTAGTTTCAAGCTGGAAGAGAGTAGATTTAGATTTTAGATATCAGGAAGAAATTTTTCACTCTGAGGGTGATGAAGCACTGTAACAGGAAACAGGTTGCCCAGAGAAGCTGTGGCTGCCCCATCACTGGAGGTGTTCAAGGCCAGGCTGGATGGGGCTTTGAGCAACCTGGTCTGGTGGGAGGTGTCCCTGCCCATGGCAGGAGGTTGGAACTGGGTGGTCTTTAAGGTCCCTTCCAACTCTAACCATTTCATGACTCTATGATCTCCTGTACTAGTCCAGTCTTGGTCTGCACTGATCTACACATTATTCTTCTGGAGGTAATCACCAAAATGCAGCTCTTCATCCTAGTTAGGAGAAACTGTGTTGCTTCCCAGGACAAAAAAGGACATTTATCAGCTGCTAAGCCATTTTGGAGCAGTGAGGAAGGACCTTTCCTTTCCTCCAGAGGCTGGTGAGTGGCTGGTTCACTCTAACTCCTCTCCACCAGGGTCACTGTCCACATTCTGTGTTGCTCAGTTGTCCTGCTCCAGGAGAGGCTGAGAGCGAGGGGCTGCCTTAGTGTCAGGGTGTAAGGACACTTACCTGTAGATGAGACTGATGGTGAAGTAGAGAGAGATGAAAATAACGAACTCGGAGTAGAGGAGTTTGTAGATACTTCCTTTCCATTGGAGTAGGAGCTGTGAGAAGGTACCTAGGCGGGCGTCAGCCACGCGGTTGGTGTATGTCACTGTCATCACAGATCCTGGTGGAGACACAAAATGACCAGATGTTGAAGCTGACAGCAAGCTCGCACGGAGGAAGGAGACAGGGCCACCTCCAGCATCCCAGCAAGCAAGAAACAATGAGTTGAGATAAAGAGACAGGCAAGAAGAAGTCAGTGACATAGAGAATCGGGAGGAAATTTATGGTGGGCCATTAATTTGATGAGCTTGTCATCTTTTTCCTGCCTTTCCAGCTGCGTGGGAGCGGGTTACAATCTCAGAGAATATACTTTCCGGTGGAGCCCTTGGTTTCTAGTGTTTGATTATCAGCATTCAAGCGGGGCTGGTTGGTTGGAGTGGACAGAGCCCACGTGCCACTCCCTTCCACAAACCTGATTTTAATTCTCAGGGTCACAAACCCCAAAGCTGCTTATTGTATTCTTTTTGGTTTTTCTTGTAGTGTTCGCTTCAAATATGTTGTTGGTTTGGGGTTTTGGTGTTTTTTTGATTTTTTTTTGTAAATCTGCTTGTCTGGGAGTGTCTTCCTGGAATGCTGCTAGGGAAAAAAAAAAAAAAAAGAGAGAGATCTGGCATTTTTTGTAGCACTTGTCCAACAAGTCTTTAAATTCGGGCCATATCTGGACTGTGCTGGTCCTAGTCCCTGCGGGCTGAACAGCCCTCCCTGTTAGAGGGCTGAGGGATGGAGTTTGGCCAGGTCCACTGAGCACAAATTCCCACAGCTCCACCTCCCCTCTCCTTCAACCATAGGTTGCACAATAAAGCACGCTGGATGAAAGAAGGCATTCAGGCTCCTGAAATGCTTCGCGATCGCGCAGCATCCACATTGCGCTTCTTCGAGTCTAACCCCAGGTAAGTAATTCTTTATCATTCATTAACAATCAGACTCGTGTTCATATAAACTTGTTAAAAAAAAAAAAACCAAACAACAAACCAAACCAGTGTAATTCCATGCCAAGCAAATAGGTTAATGATCCCTTGGTTCATAATAATTATCCAGTGTGAAAACTATTGGTATTTCAAAATCAAAGCATGCTACCAGGATGTTGCACGGACATTCCTATCTAACAGAGGCAATAATGTTAACAGTGATGGGGCCTTGGGCTCTTCTCTGAATGGTGGAGGCAAAGCAGCTCTTCAAGGGACAATTCAGACCTTACTGCTCTGTAGCAGCAGGTGAAAGCATGTTAGTTTGTGTCCATGCTCCTCATTTACGCATCTCAGTGAAAGATCTACAGTTAGGTGGGGACAACTCTGGTCTCAGTGAGCTGGTGCTGTGCAGAAAACCAGCAAACTCTCTTTTGTTGGCTACTTCAACCAAATCACATCTTTGGCCTGGTTTTGGCTTTCCAGTGCTGCTCCTCCTTTGGGTTTCCATCTCCTAAGTCTCCCCAAGTCCCCTCTCACAGGTTATATAGGAGGAGCAGAGCTGGCACCTGCCCTGCCAAGGGCTTCCTGGCTGCACAAATGCACCTTTCACTCAAGCCCCGTGGACGTTCATGCAGTTTCCGTGTGTATTTCTGGCCAGCACACGGGACTCTTTAAAAAAGAGTGGTTTTTAACTGCCCAAGGGGCTGCACACACATGGGCTACAGAGATCAGAAATGTATGCAAACTCCTGTAAGCAGCCCCCAACACGTTTCGGGAAAGCCGGCTGTTTTCTCTACGCTTTGGATTTTAAAGTGCTCAAGGAGACTCTTTGTTGCGTAATTCAAATACAGATTCACTTTTTACCAAACATGGAAAACTTGCTCTTGTCCGTGTAAATAATGGATGTCACCCACTTCTATGCAGTTCTGCTGGGATATGGGGCTTTTCCTGGTCCCTCCATCCCTGAATGGTTAAGGCACTTCCCTGCCCACCTGCGGGACTGTCTCAGGATGTCACTCGGCAGCTGGCACGCTCAAAGCACCATTTGGAGTTGAGGTAGGTTGGTGGGAGGTGTCTCACCGGGAAGACCGGAGTTAGGTATATGGGGAAGAAGAGCCCACCCCCTCTGCCATGCCCCCGGGGACCTGCTGCATCCTCCTGCCTGATCCATCCGGACTAATCATTGCACCCAGAGCTCGACTGACCCTAATTGGACTGGTGGGAGTCCACAGCAACCAAGATCCCACAACAACAAGCCCGCATCAGGTGCGCTACCCACCGCGCGAGACGGCAAGTGGACACGAGCAGCTCTTGGAGAAGGTGGAGCAGACAGACGGAGCGAGAGGA
This sequence comes from Nycticryphes semicollaris, assembly GCA_013400055.1. NCBI lineage: Eukaryota > Metazoa > Chordata > Aves > Charadriiformes > Rostratulidae > Nycticryphes > Nycticryphes semicollaris. Next base: position 64,767 of record VXBJ01006309.1, on the reverse strand, counting down.
GGTGGCGGAGAGGCAGGAAGATAGATCTTTGAAGGAATTAATCTGCTCTTGGGAGGACTAGATACTCACAATCGTGGGCTCCTGAGCTGCGCTGTGGAGGCTTGTGGAGGTTTGGTCCCGCACGTGTCCCTGCTGGGTCCTTTGTGGCCCACGCCACGTCCCGCCTCCTTGTGCCCCCTTGGCTCATGGAGGTGGTGTGTGGGGTGGGAGGATTGAACCTGACAGCCGCGGTGTGCTAAGGAGCCTGAAACCCACTTGGGAGCTGCAGCCGGTCACTTGATGCCGTAATCCTTCCTCGTTACAAAAGAGACTCTGTTGTCTTTTGCCCCGTTCCCTTCTAATCTTCTGAGTAAGCCCTGCGTGTTTATAGAGGTGGCCGGAGGAGGGGGAGGCAGGGCTGGCTGCTCAGCAGCTGCTGCTGCTAACTCCTGGCACAGCCATGGTGGCTGCCAGAAGAGAGGCATTTTTCCTCTAATTCTTTCCTGTTTGGTCCCTTTCTCCCTGTCACAATCTTGCGGGAGCCCCAGGAGATTAAGGAGGGCTGGAATTTGCCACAAAAGGCTGGAAAATGTGTCACCCCTGGGGGCTGCACTGCCCTCTCTTCCCTGGGGAAGCTCCTGGCTTCTTAGGTCCAAGAAATACCTGGCCCATGCTCTGCCTGGCTTTTGGAGGATGTTTCTCTCGATCTCCTCGCTGTCTTTGCCATCCCTGGATGAGTTTGTCATCTCTTCCAGATGTGGTTTGGATGCTGGGGACCTGCACTCTGCCTCTGGCTCCTCAAGACTCTTCCCACGTGCCCACTCTCTTCCCCTTGCTTCTCCAGCAGGACTCGGGGGCTGTCACTGCTCTTTCCTGCATGTCACCCTGGGAAATACAGCTCCTTGTCTTTGTCCCCAAGACAGAGAACTCCTTGCCTCTGTCTCTCCAGGGGTCTCAGCCCCTTTTCTGCTCCCAAGTTGTCCCTCACAATTGTGACCATTTTTCTCTTCCACCATCTTCTGCAATGTCTCCTGGCAAGTATTGAAGACGTTCCCCTTCCATGAACCTCTGAATCAAGATCCTGTCTTACCAAATTAAACATTGCTGTGATGTGCAGCCTTCGCTGTCAGAAGGCTCCTGGGCAGCAACTCCCTGAAAGGAGGGTGTAGAGAGGTGGGGGTCAGCCTTTTCTCCCAAATCACAGGTGATGGGACAAGAGGAAATGGCCTCAAGTTGCACCAGGGGAGGTTCAGGTTGGATATCAGAACAATTTTTACACAGAAAAGGTTGTGAAGCCTTGGAATGGGCTGCCCAGGGAAGGGGTTGGGGCACCATCCCTGGAGGTATTTAAAAAATGGGTTGACCTAAGTGCTTAGTGACGTGGTTTAGTTAGGCTAATGGTTGGACTAGATGATCTTAAAAGTCCCTTCCAACCCAGACAATTCTATGATTCTGTGTGCCCACAGGCACAGGACGTCACAGAGTCTGCAGCTCTTCAGGAGGACCTCCATGACCTCCATTGTGCTCACTCCTTTGGGAGGTTGTCTCTATTGCCCAAGGTAGTAACATCTGCCCCCCTAAACACCAATATTACCTCCAGTCGGCTCTTGCTGAGCTGCTACCACATTCTGTGTCCTAGAGACAAGGAGCTGTGTCCTAGAAACAAGCCAAGCCATGGCCCTGTCTCACCACCTGGGCCCAACTTCGTAAGCGTGCTCTGACCCTCCTCACCTCCATCATTTAGCCAGCTGTGGACCACTGTGGAGGATGACCACAGGTCTGATCCCTGCAGGTGAGAGCACTTGGAAACCCAGGCTCCTCGGTGGGGCTCTATGGGGTTGCCAGGTGTGTATTTTCACAGCTCTTTCCAACAAGCAGGCAGCAAAGTCTCCAGTGAAATTAAAGAAAGAGCTAGTTCTTGTAATAAGCTGCTTTCTCTTGTCTGGTTTATGTGCCTGTGTCTTTGGTACTTGTTTAGCATCAGCAGCAGGGATCAATTTGTCCAAACTGCAGGTTTCTCCTTTCTGTGTGGCTGAGCCTGGATAAAGGGAAGATGTTTGATGGCTCCTTGGGAGCAGGTGCTACCTGACATCCATCTAATGAGGGGGTTTCTGGTGCAGTCCTGGGAATGGCTGTGAATGGTGGGGAGATCATAGATTAAATGTGGGACTCAGTGCCAGCATCTGAGGTTTTAATTCCGGTGTAGGCTGTGGTTTGTTGGATTACCTCTAGTCCTGATTCCTTTTGGACAAAAACGGAGGGAACAATCCTTACTGCTTCTACCTGTCACCAAAACCTCTGAGATCTGAATTCTCTGAGATCTGCCTTAGAGCAGCCTTCTAGTGCCCTAAAGGGGGCTACAGGTGAGATGGGGAGAGACTCTTGATCAGGGAGGGGAGCCATAGTACGAGGGGGAGTGGTTTTACACTGAAAGAGGGGAGATTCAGACTATATATCAGGAAGAAATTCTTTGCTGTGAGAGTGGTGAGGCACTGGAACAGGTTGCCCAGAGAAGCTGTGGCTGCCCCATCCCTGGAGGGGTTCAAGGCCAGGCTGGATGGGGTTTGGAGCAACCTGATGTGGTGGGAGGTGTCCCTTCTTTAAGGTCCCTTCCAACTCAAACCATTCTATGATTCTATGATCTGACGTCTCTGGGTAGAAGGTCCTCTTTATTGGATCACGTTATGCAGAAGGACACGGGCACACATCTGGTGGGAATAAGTTACCACATCTGGGAGGCTGCCATTCTATGTGATTATAATTGCAAAGGGAATGGATGGACCTGGAGCACGTGGCCTGACCAGGTTCCTTCCTGGATGAACACCCTGGCCCTGGAGACGCCTGCCAGGGATGGCTCACTCTGGGTAGGTGGGAGGGCAATACAGAAGACAACAGGCAGCGTGATGCTTCTGCAGTCTGAGATACAGACCTGGCAGGAGAAGCAGGGGCATGTGGAAAGCCACTGGGAGACCCTCACATTCAAGGTGTGGAACTAGATAAGGGCTCTTATCAGTGGAACACAGGGTTGCCTCACTGGCCCAACTGTAGCAAGCTTATCATACTGACTGAAGGAGCATGTAGCTTTGTGCCTACTGTCATGAGCAGCACCTGAAAGCTTGGGGGGAAAGAGAAGTGTCCACCAGGACCAAAACACCTCAGTTGTCCTTGCCCTGGGCAAGCAGTGAGACAAGAGTCCTGGTTCAAGCCCTGTGTGAGTGGCATCCGCCTGGGACAGGAGGTGGGATGCCCTGGTTCTTCTGAGGCTCTGGGCCAGCGTTGTCCCTCAGAGGTGTACTACTCAGCTGGGTTTGTTTTCTCTTCTGTTACGGGGTTGTGCTTGCTGTGAGGTCTCTGAAGCTTTGCTCCTAGGTTGCAGCAGCTCCTGGTGAGTATTACAAGGTTGGGACAGGGTTCCCAAGTGATTCAGTATCATGAAAATGTCTCAAAACACCAAAGAACTCTGTGAATGGGGGTAAAAACTGGATGAGCACAGGGATGGACTCTTTCTGTAGGCAAGGTGGTCCTCACAAGGGTCCTGCTCCATTGTTTGGTCCTCCCTTTTGGAGAGGGATCCAGAGAGAAGCAATTAGTGGTCAGGCAGGATGAGACAGTTCTTGAGGGTCTCAGTGGTTGTGCCCTCATCCCCATATGTGACAGGGGGATGAAAATGGTTCGGGTGAGACATTTGCTGGAGCTGTTCAGGCGCCCCTGGGGACTAACACGAAACAGCAAAACCTGGCGTCCTGCTCTTTGTGGAGGGATGTGCTGGCATCTGGGGGACTCTGCTGCCCTCCTCTGAGAGTAGCTCTGCTGGCAGCTCGTGCAGTTCGGAGCTGCTGTTAGGACAGCATGAAAAATTTGTGGAATTTAATGTGAAAATAAATAACTTGGGGGCTACCAGCGTGGCAGCGCTGCTTGGATCTCTTTTCACGTCCCCTGTGGCCTTAGTCCTTGCAGGCCTTGAGGAAGATGCCAATCTGAAAGCCTGGCAGAGGAGGAAGCAAGGAGGCTCTGACATCCATCCTTACAGCCCTGGAATCATTCTGATTTTCTCCACTTTACAGATACGGAGATTGAGTTACTGTGACGGGAAGTGAATCCCCGCTTTGGGAATCCCAAATGTCTGTTCTCTGTGCTGAATTAGCTGCAGCTGTCCGGGAAAGGCACGGTGCCCTCCTCGCTGTCTCCCAGAGAACAAGTGCTTTTCTCAGAATGATGCCATGGATCCCAAAGCTTGGTGAAATCCCTTCCCTTTCTCCAGTTTCAGTGCTGAGATGGACACAAAGGCAGCTGGCCTCAGGGGTGTCTCTCAAACTGGCATTCTTCCCTGGAATCTGATGTAATAAACAAATTAAAATAATAGTGAAAAAAAAGAAGAGGAAAGCACTCAAGAGGGTGCTGTTTTGCACAGACAGGGTTTACTCTGAGGTTTGAGCTGGGCGTGAGTGTTTGAAGAGGATGCCATGACCATCGGTGACGCCCAGACTTCTTCCCCTTATGCTGCAGGATTAATCACTCATTCTGCATCATCCCAGGGGGTTGCTCCTGAGAGCTGGGGCCCCACTGAGGGTGCTGCCTGCCCCCATGTCGCACTCCAGCTCAGTATGGTAATTAATTTCCTCACAGACTATGTGCTGTTCAGACATAAGGAGGGAGTAACTTGCTGTTCTAGTGGAAGAAGCCACATCCCTGCCAGCTCTACTGCTTTTTACAAGTCTCTCTGTATTTTACTATTTATTTTTTTTCTTTTCCCAGCTCTGTGGCAGATGAAGAGCCATCTGGTAACACTGGGCTCCTGTGAGGTGGAGTTGGCACATGTGTGTGTGTACAAGCAGCCATTTGGGATGGCACGGACCAAGCTGCGGGATGCCTGGGAATCCTGGCCAAGCGGCTCGGTACATGGACAAACTGACTGTACCTCCCTGGGGTTTTTTTTTTGGCCATCACTCCCCGACACATCTAGATCTGTCTTTACCCAGGTGAGATCAGAGATCTTTGGCCAGGGTGGCGTATCTCTCCCTCTGATGCTGCCTAGTTAAGTTTGGACAGACAGGAAAAGGAGGGAAGAGTCCTCAGTGAGGTCCCCCTTCTCTTGCCTTAGCCACCGTGGTGGGGGTTAGGTTCCAAAGGGAGGACCATGTGTTGATCACTTCTAGGGGCTTCCTTGCAGATGTTGTGGGGATGCAGGACTGAGAATTTGCTGCTTGGGTAAACCAGGACCAAATCAGCCAGCAGAAAGGAAGGCCTTCCTAAAAAGCTGAGGGACAGCACTCCTTTCCCTCTGAGTCTCCCAGCTGCTCCTCTGCCTTTCCCATCTGGTGTCTTTTCAGGCTGAACTCTTCCTTCAAAAGATGTTGCGGAGCAGGAGGTTTCTCTCTTGTCAGCTCTTTGCAGCTGAGAACCAGCAGGAACAGCAGGGTCTCTGGTGGGTCTCTGCTCAGTGCCACAGTGTGATTGCTCTCAGCAGCATCCATCTGAGCAATACAGCACTGCTGCCCCCCCCCTGCTCTCCTGGCCCTTGGTCAGGAGCTGAGCATTATGCTTTTCCAGTCTTTTCTTTCCACCCTGGAACGGGGGATGCAATTTGACAGGGTGATCAAGGCAGATCCCCTCCATGAAATCGGAGATCTTAGAACCAGAGGTCCCAGCGGACCCTTGCTGAAGCCCTTCCAGCTGGTTGAGAAAACGTGCTGCACAGCTGGGGCTGAGACTGCCCAGAGGGAGGGGAGGGAGTGGGTGGATGAAGGCTGGAGGTTTAGGCCATTTGTTTTCATTCTCATTTTCATGGCAATAACATCCGGTCTGGGTTTGCTGGGTCAGGGGTGTAGTCCTGCTTTCCAAGCTCTAAGATAATCCCTGTTCCTTCTTCCCTTCCCAGCCTGAGTCTGGGTTTTTTCCTTTTTTTTTTTTTATTTTTTTCCAACTGTAGTAGGACCTGAATCCAGGAGCAGACGAGGCAGATTGAGCCCTCTCCCATGACTGGGAAGCATCTATGCTGGGTGGTCTTGCACCTTGTTTGAATCAAGGATTTTGAGTCCTGCTCTTCATTTCAAAGTTCTTCGCAGTTCAAAGTTAATTTCAAACTTTGAATCCCACTATTCATTTTTGACCCATTCAGAGGAAGGTGTGAGCACTCCAGGAGGGAATTATAAAGGATATGACGTGGAGGCAGAGCTTCTCAAAGAGGGGAGGGAATTACAACCACCAGAAACAGACCCCACCAGATGGGAGTCTCTGCTTTGCCCTCTTGGTTCCCTAGTTGCTCAGTAGATGTGCACCAGCGTCTGCCTCCACAGAACCTGGGCTGAGAGGAACAGTGTGGAGGGTCCCTGGAAGTGACAGGGATCTGCTTGGGGTGCCAGAGGAGGTGTTTAGGCTCCTGAACACCTAGGACATGCAGAGCTGGGTTGGAGGACCCAATGGGGTGCCACAAGTGTATCCCTGCATCTGAGAAACTCAGAGGAAGGACTGTGTGTGTATGTCCTTTCCTTTGTGAAAGAGCTGCGGGGAGTGAGGGACGTGACCCTCCAGAGGACACAGAAAGCATTAGAAAGATGCTTCTTTGCCTGGAGGAGATGTGAGGATGAGAAACAAAAGGTGAAGAGTTGGGGGGGACAGCATTTTGTCAAGGTGGATCTGCAGGAGGGATGAGAGAGGGGTGGGAGCAAGTGGGTACAAGTGGAGGAGCAGACGCAGCAGTAGTGGGGAAGATATGGGGGTGGAAGGGGGAAAAGGGTGACTAAAACCACCTGTGGCAGTGGTTTGGTATGGAGGTACCATGTCAGGACCTTTACAACAGGTCCATACCTTGCAGGAGGCAAAGTCAATTTTATGATGCTTCTTTGCCCAGAGTTCATTGATTTTTTTCAGCTTCCATGAAACGTGATGGGAAAAAACGCAAGAGAGAGCAAGGTACTTCCATGCTGTGAGGCTGGGTGTGGGGCTGGGGCTTCTAACTGCACCTAGACTTTAAGGTTGTCTGGTGGTTTGTTGTCTCTTCAAACCAGAGATGGGAGCTGGGTTTGTGTTCTTCCCACTACTGGGTTGGACACTTTGGGACATGCCCAGGGGACAGCTAGCCTTGTGCAGCGGGCACAGAGAAGGCAGTAGCTTTTCCTGCTTCAGGGCAGCTCAGGAGTGATACAGGCTGAGTTTTGCTCTGCTGAACCAGCCCATTTTTCTGGTTATGAAGGAATCTCAGGGTCTCTCCAGGCTTCTGGCTGACACTCCAGAAGGCTGTGCTGCCATCCAGTGTGACTTGGACAGGCTGTAAAGCTGGGCAGAGAAGAACCTCATGAGGTTCAAGAAGAGCAAGTGTAGGGTCCTGCACCTGGGGAGGAAGAATTCCAGGCACTGATATAGGTTAGGGACAGACCTGCTGGAAAGCACTTCTGAGGAGAAGGATCTGGGGCTCCTGGTAGACAGTAAGCTATCCATGAGCCAGCAATGTGCCCTTGTGGCCAAGAGGCCAATGGAATCCTGGGCTGCGTAGGGAAGAGTGTGGTCGCTAGGTCGAGGGAGGTCATTCTCCCCCTCTGCTCTGCACTGGGGAAGCCACAACTGGATTACTGTGTCCAGTTCTGGGCTCCCCAGTTCAAAAGAGACAGGGAACTACTGGAGAGAGTCCAGCGTAGGGCAACAAAGATGATGGAGGGACTGGAGATCTCCCTGATGAGGAAAGGCTGAGAGAGCTGGGACTCTTTAACCTGGAGAAGAGAAGGCTGAGGGGAGACCTTATTAATGCTCACAAGTATCTGAAGCGTGGGCTGAAAGAGGATGGAGCTGGACTCTTCCCAGTGGTTCCCAGTGACAGGACGAGGGGCAATGGGCACAAGCTGGAACACGGGAAGTTCCATTTGAATATGAAGAAAAACTTGTTTGGGGTGAGGGTGTCAGAGCCCTGGCAGAGGCTGCCCAGGGAGGGTGTGGAGTCCCCTTCTCTGGAGACCTTCAAGCCCCACCTGGATGCAGCCCTGAGGGATGTGCTGTGGGCAACCCTGCTTTAGCAGGAGAGCTGGACTGGGTGAGCTCTAGAGGTTGCTTTAGCAGGGGAGTGGGACTGGGTGATCTCTAGAGGTCCCTTCCAACTCTGCCAATTCCCTGATTCCATGATTCCTCAACAGCTTTGGGGCTGGGGACAAGGGAGAACACATGCCACTCACATCTTGCGACCAGTTATTTTTGCAGGGGGCCAGGATTCAGAATCCCCAGCTCATCCTCTCTTAATGCTTCCCATCTGCATTATCAGTTCTCTTTCTTCCTGCTTTTGTTGAATTCTGGAATTTCTGCCTTTCTAATCTGAGGACCCTCCGTCCCTGCCAGCCAGGCCTTGGGAGTTAATAATTACAAAGACTAATTACTTCTGGTGCTGCCTTGCAAAGCTGAAGATCTTTCCCCTCCTCCCAAAAGTTCTCTGAAGATAACAAAGGTTACATCCATCGGCACAAACCTCTTGGAGGCTTTGCTCTGAGACTTCAGAGCATGGGGTTGGCCTCTGTTGTCACCGTGGATCCCAGCCATGAGACAGCGTAGGGCTGTAGATGACATGGACCCCCAGGAAAAGCTGGGACAGGGAATTGCTCCCCGTGTAGGACCTACAGTGGCGCTCTGCAATGGATAGAAGGATCACCATGTCTAACTTGCCTGCCTTTGGCGTTGTGTCTGGCAGTGAGGCAGAGGATGGAGCAGCTGAGACCAGGGAGGGGGCTGCCACTGTGCATGAAGGCTCACAGGGGATACCACTGCCTGCAGGAAAGCCCAAGGCAATGGCAAGGTAGGACACAATGGGGAACGTGGGGAAAGGACTCACCTGGAAAACATACTCTGTCACCAAAATTGCAGTGCGGTCAACCCAGAGGTGGTTTGGGATCCACTGTGGGTCTGGGGTAACAGCAGGAGTGGTTTTGTCCCAGTGGGTAGACATGTCCCAGGGACAGGGACAACAGACTGCGCATTCCTAGAGCAATTTCTGGGGAGGTGGGTGCTGTCTCTCTGCTCCAATGAGACTGTGAACTTTCTAGAACCGTAGCTTCTCTTGATTTCAGCGTGGAGTGGCTCAGTCTTTTGCAAATGCCTCAGCAAGCACCCAAGGCTGACCCTTTTTGCCCCTGTGTTGTGGCAGAGCAGAGCAAGTGAAGAAAAAACTTTCAGGACGAGTATGGCCTGGGGGCAAAAAGGCTTGTCATCGGGTCTGTGCACAGGTGATGCAGGAGGGAGGAGAATGGGTGGACAGAGAACAGCCTGTTCCCACTGCTTTGCAGAGAGGACTGTAAATCAGTGCGGCCACATGACTCCTGTCATCTACTGGGAGCGCTGCCCTGCTCCCTCAGCCTCCTGGAGACAGCGAGTGTGAGGATGAGTTAGCTAAAAATTGGAGCCACAGCATCCAAAGTCCAAAGCTCAGTAACAACAAGACCCACTCGTCTCACTCACGTAAGGGTATAGAAACTCAAGTGCTTTCCCTGGGTGCTGAGTTTTAAGGATCCTGGTCCAGTCCCACTGCTGCTCAGCACTAGCAAGAATGGTCATTTCTCCCCTCAGCCAGGTTTCCCCCATCCTTTCCTATTCCCATATATTATCGCTTATTTGCATGTTACGGTTTGAGGAACCCTGGGAAGAGGAATTGGGAAAAACAAGGATACCCAAGGGTTGAAATATAAGTAAGTTTAATAGAATAAGACTAAATAATTAACATTAATAACACCAAAGAACCAGTATTGATCCCAGTATCAATATAAAATACGCTAGGACTATCTCCAGCCCATTCTATCCCAGGACGCTGGTCCCTCCCAGCAAGGACAGCCAATGTGGGGCCCTGTGAGCCCTGTGGCTTTGGGAGGAAGGGAAGGGCTACGGGCTGCGGCACTGGGGCAAGGAGTTCTCAGGGTGGCAGCCATCAAGAGAGAGAGAACTCCTCAGCAAACCTCCTAATTTATATTGAATGCGATGCTCATGGTATGAAATAACCCTGTTGGCAGCTTGGGTCGAGTGCCTGGGTCTCGCTCCTCTGCACCTGGTCAGCTCGAAAACACTGAGACCTTGAAACCCACACAGCCTGGCTGGCTATAAAGTAAATATTTTCTAAAAGCACAGTTTCCCCTAGCGTTTGAAGACACCTTACTGCAAAGCAAAATTACCGAAAGAGATATTAATCCTGTGTCGCTCAGACCAGGAACAACATCCCAGGCTGAGCTCATCCCACTGAGCTCAGAGCTGTGTCAGCAGGAGTCTGAGGGCAGGCTCCATGCCAAGGAGGGACGCTGTGTTTACGGGGAGCTTACGGGTCTTACCAGCCGCTGGTACCGGTTTGAATCCCTGGCTGGGCACACACCTTCTCCCAGAGTCCCTCCAGCTGTAAATCTCAGTGACATCCCCTTCCATACAACCGCCTCCCCCGCACCAGCATCCCTCCAGGGGCTCTCTCCCTACCTCAGCTTAGCAGGAAGGCTCTTTGCTCACCCCAGCACCGCTCATCTCGCCCATCGCAAGCCCCGAAAGGGGACGGGGAGAGAAGTTCTGAGATTTGTGTTTCTAATGGGCCTTTCACAAGGGCTCGCAAACTCTTCCGTGGACTCACGGGTCTGCGAAAACGTCCCCGGTTTGATTCCTGAGAGGGGAACACCGTCGCTTTTTTCAGCTCGGGGAGCTGCCACTCTAAAGAAAACACAAAGTGAGGAGGAGCGATAAAACCATCCCACCTGGCCACCGGCTAAGGGTGGACGGGACGCCGGACCCAGAGCAGCGCCGCCCTCCGGAGCGTCTCAGGGTCGGTCCCCCACTAGGGCCGCAATGTCGCCAAGGGGCCCGTCTCGGCTCCACAACCCGGGACGCGGTTGCGGCGGCAAGTCCCACGGCGGCCGCAAAGCCTCAGATCGCCCACCGGGCCCGGCCG
>VXBJ01006309.1:37836-53530 GCA_013400055.1 Nycticryphes semicollaris | reverse complement strand
CTCGCAGCCGAAAAACCCTACGGCTCAGTCCGGTCTCCAGGCTCTGCAGGAGTGTGTTTGTGCGGGCAGCCGTATGGAAGTCAAGTCAGGAGACAGAATAAGGAGGAGGGGACCCAACCAGCAACCCGCAGGCATTAAGGACACAGTGGGTGACTGAAGCAAATCCAAGAAAGACAAATTGTTCTTTACGCTGTACTCAAGCAGACCGAATGCTTTGCAAAAGCTTTTGAGAGCCGGCTGTGGACCGATGCTGCTTCACGGCGACGCAGAACGGCCGTGGTCAGGCTTCTGTCCTGGTCGAGATGGAAAAGTCGGGTCCTTTACTCAAGCCTGAGGGCAAGACTTTAACCCGGAGAGACCACCAGACTGTTTGCATGGGAAATAACCCTGCTGGGTCAGCCCTGCAGGAAACATGTGGGGCCCGCTGGAAAAAAAAAAAAAAAGTGCAGANGGAGCCAGCGGTTACCCCCGAGCCTCACTGTCCCGGGGTGCTGGGACAAGGGCCGGGGGAAGTCGGGCTGAGTTTCCCCTCGGAGTTCCAGTGGGTTTGCGTTTCCCTTCAGGCTTCCATTGGGTTCGCTTGTTTTGCTCTTAACACCTTGCATCCTCGCAGCCGAAAACCCTACGGCTCAGTCCGGTCTCCAGGCTCTGCAGGAGTGTGTTTGTGCGGGCAGCCGTATGGAAGTCAAGTCAGGAGACAGAATAAGGAGGAGGGGACCCAACCAGCAACCCGCAGGCATTAAGGACACAGTGGGTGACTGAAGCAAATCCAAGAAAGACAAATTGTTCTTTACGCTGTACTCAAGCAGACCGAATGCTTTGCAAAAGCTTTTGAGAGCCGGCGGAGCGGGCTGTGGACCGATGCTGCTTCACGGCGACGCAGAACGGCCGTGGTCAGGCTTCTGTCCTGGTCGAGATGGAAAAGTCGGGTCCTTTACTCAAGCCTGAGGGCAAGACTTTAACCCGGAGAGACCACCAGACTGTTTGCATGGGAAATAACCCTGCTGGGTCAGCCCTGCAGGAAACATGTGGGGCCCGCTGGAAAAAAAAAAAAAAGTGCAGATCCTGCACATTTTTTTGCTTTTTCTACAGAATCCAACTTTAGAAGGTTGGGGGGTGTTGAGGGTTGTTTTTTAGCTTTTGTGTAAGTTTGCAATTCTTGAGTCAGTGTGGGACCTTTAGGATGTGATATGATTTTTCCAAGAAAGGTAGCCACCAGTCAGACCAGCAATAGCAAGACAGTGCCAGTGTAAGTGGTGGTGTTTTGGTCTTGGGGGGTGTATTTCAAAGCCCCAGCTGGACACTGGAGATGGGGGCTTGGCTGGGCAGAAACCAGTATAGCCAAGGCTTTTGTGGGGATTCTGTTTGCACAACCTGGAGAATGTGCTGTTCCGTCATAGAAGAGGGGATGATTTTTTGGCATAGGTTTTTATAGGTCCCTTGGCATTACGGAGTGGGACTATGTCATTTCTCCATGCCCTCCAGTTCCAGTGGAAATACACTGGAATACTTGTCTCCCAAGACAAACAACTTTCATCTGAGAACTTGAGAGTCACAAAGAAACAACATTGGGTTTTTTTTCTTTCTGTTATGTATGGGTTAGATTGGCTGTCTTAGTAGTTTGGTGGACTGTTGAAATGTCCTTTTTCCTTGCTGCTGCTTTATTTTTTCCAGTAGCTGCTTGGTTTCAAATCTAACTTTTTCTTTATGCTCTGTTTGTTGTTTTTCTTTCCTTCTGGTCACGGAAGCTGGAGGTGCTGGGATTGGCAGGGGGCCCTTCGGTGTGTTTCCTCTCTAATGCAGGAGATCATGGAGAGATGTGTTCCCTCCTTACCCTGTCTGATCTCAAAAGTCCACAGCAGAGAGGGGTTCCACCGTGCCACCTGAGAAATGGTCTAACTGTTGAACAGACCTCTCTGGCATGCTTCCTCTGCTCCATGGCAAATCCATTGCAGAGAACCTCCCCTGATCTCTGGGATGAATTGGTCTCATTATGTCCCCACCTTCCTGTAATGGATTTAATTCCTTCCTTTGGGTCATTCTCTTGCTTGGACCCTCCATTCTCTTAGTGTTTGGATCCCTCCTCGTCCTGTTAGCAATGTCACTGTTGAAGTAAGTAATCTGTGTTAGCTGATCTTCACCTTTCTAAACCATTTTATTTCTTCTGTGCAGTTCTGCCTTTCCTCTGATTAACGGAATGTTCCAAAAGAGCAGCCTGACTGGATGGAGCAGGCACTGCTCTCTCTGACCACCACGTAGGTCACACGTGCTCTCTGGCACTTCAGACTGTAGAAGCCTGCTCAGTTTGGGACTTCCCATTGCTCATGGCTCGCTCAGGCTTATCCCTCTGTGTTTGTGCATATTTCTTTTTATCAAGCAGTCCCAGCGTGATGAATAGCTCAGGATGAATTATCTTTGCTTGGCGGCACTGTCTGTCCTTTTTTCTTCTGGCCAAAACTAATGTTTATTTTCTTGCCCTTTCCCCAACGCAGCCTTTTATGTTATTTTTCCACACTTCCAAATTTAGTAGTATCACCAGGATGAGCCTCCTCTTCTAGATCTTCCCAGCGAACGTTCAGTAAAACCAGGTGAAGGCAGTGGGATGCCGGTTCGTTTCTATCCTTTCCTGCCTTTTTAGCGCTGTTGTGACCGTCTTTCTGGTGCTTTCAGTCATTCTTGCTCAACAGAGAGGCCAGAAAAATCTATGATACTGACTGCACGTCCTCCCCCCCCCCAGTTATGGAGTCAAGATGCTGTTTAGTTGGCATGGCATGGCGATGATCTCATGCTCTTCATCTTCCAAGGGTTCAGAGAGCTTTCTGTGTTTGCTTCTCCTCCTGCTTTCCTGTGTACCTGAGCTGAATTAACTGGCAGCTGCTGCTTTTTTCCCCTCTTTAGAAAGATGACAGTGGACAAGTGTTGCTCATGGGCGGCTTGTGGGGGCCAGAAAGGAAGCAATTCAAGTAGCAAAGGTGGTAGCACCACTCTGTTGCCGTGTGATGTAGCCGAGGAGAAAAAAGGTCTGTCAGTAGTTGGGCCTTGTGGTTTGACTGCCTTTTGTGTTTGGATGAGAGGAAGGAGAACAAGGCTCTTTTGAGCTGCACGTGGCTGAGGAGATAAGCCCAGTATGAGGCTGGAGTTAGAGCGAGGGGAGAGTGTGGCCTGGCTGGAATACAAGAGGTAGGGCGAATTCAGGAGAGGAAAATAGAGAGATTGGGGGGAAAAAGAGAAGAAGAGAAAGCGAGCCTAACCAAAAGAAGGTGAGAGCTTCTCTGCAGGAGAAGGGGATGGGCAAGGAGAGTGCGGGAGGAGGGATGGGTGCTGTGCAGGGAAGAAGGTAGAACCACAGCTCAGCCAAGCCTCGTGACCCAGAGATCTCTGGCAGCAGGTTGGTCTGTAGCGTGGTGTGTGCTGGACGTGATAGAAAGCTTCCATGTGTGCAAGGCCTGATTGTGCTCCTGCCGACTTCAAACGGCCAGTGACCACGTGAGGACAGTTCAGTGCGTGAAGAAGAACATAGAGTGTATCATTAATGAGTTTGCAGATGACACCAAGTTAAGTGGGAGCTTTGATCTGCAGGAGGACAGGGAGGTTCTACAGAGGGACTTGGATAGATTGGATGGATGGGCCAATGTCAATGGGATGAGCTTCAACAAGGCAGAGTGCCAGGTCCTGCACTTGGGCCACAACAGCCCCATGTATGGCTACAGGCTTGGGGAAGTGTGGCTGGAGCTGCCTGGCTGAAAAGGACCTGGGGCCAGCAGTGTGCCCAGGTGGGCAAGAAAGCCATCCTGGCTTGTACTAGAAATAGCGTGACCAGCTATGGAACTAAGGATTGTCCCCCTTTGCTCAGCACTGGTGAAGTCACACTTTGAGTATGGTGTCCAGAACTGGACACCTCAACACCAGAGAGATCTGGAGGTGCTGGAGTGAGGACAGAGGAGGGCAACGGAGCTGGGGAAGGGCCTGGAGAATCAATCTCATGGAGAGCGATGGAAGGAGCTGGGACTGTTTAGTTGGAGGAACAGGAGGCTGAGGGGAGACCTCATCACTCTCTACAACTCCTTGAAAGGACATTGTAGAGAGGTTGGTGCTGGTCTCTTCTCACAGGGGATTAGTGATAGAAGGAGAGGGAATGGCTTCAAGCTGCAACAGGGTGGGTTTAGGCTGGACATTCTTCACAGGAAGAGTGGTCAGACCCTGGAATGGGCTGCCCAAGGAATTGGTTGAGTCGCCATCCCTGAATGTGTTTAAGAGTTGTTTAGATGTGGTGTTGGGGGATATATGGTGTAGGGGAGAACGTTGTAGAAGTGGGACTGATGGTTGGACTCAATGATTCCAAGGGTCTTTTCCAACCTGAATGGTTCTATGATTCTATAAAGGGGTGATACACGTACTTTAGGTAACGCTGTGATGGCAGTACCCTGTCATGCAGGCACTTAAGCCTGTGTTTGCCACTCGTGAGACCCCATCAGCTGCAAAACCTACTGAACTCATTGGCATCTTCCAGGGTCTGTGTTAGCCTGTTGACAAAGTCCTGCTGAGCACTGGGGAATAGTGTCCCGGGTGATTCTTCTGGTTCCTTCTTTCTAGTACATCCCTACTTCCCACTGAAATGAAAAAAAAAAACAACCCAAACAAACCAATAGTGCTACATTTCAGTTCAATGGAAATATATTGTTTTAGGCAGTTCCAAGGAGAACTTTGGTGAGAAACCATTTTAACCAAAATAGATCCTACCCCTTGGAAGCAGGGTTGGGAGGAAGTCCAGTTCTGAGCTCCCCAGTTCAAGAAGTACCCCTGGAGAGGGTACAGCAATNTGGCAGAGGCTGCCCAGAGAGGTGGTGGAGTCTCCACCTCTGGAGACATTCAAACCCCATCTGGACACATTCCTGTGGGACCTGCTCTGGGTGGACCTCCTCTGGCAGGGGGTTGGACTAGATGGTTTCCAGAGGTCCCCTCCCACCCCATATAATTCTGTAATTCTGTGGTACCCCACAGCCAGGCCAGTTTAGAGGAAGAGAGCCAGAAGGAAACCGCTGTGGGACACTGGACGACACTAATGCCATCTGAAGGCAGCAAGGAGGAGCCAGAGACTGGATGCCAGGATGCTGGAGGTGCGGATGAGACCCAGTCCACTGAGCAGCTCAACGTGTCACGTCTACGCAGCTCTTCGGTGGAGATCCGTGAAAAGGGGTCTGAATTCCTGAAGGAAGAGCTGCACAAAGCACAAAAGGTAAAGCCCAGGGTTTGTGAGAACACCTCAGGACGCTGGCACAGATTGTCACCAGTGGGGTTTTTCCTAGAGGTGGTGCTGAGAGGAGCAGGGGCTGAAGCCTGGAGCAGGCAGAAGTGGAGCAAGATTGAGCTGAGGTGGTCATAACCTCCAAAACCTCCATGCCAACATCCAAATTCCTCCTGGAAACCTGCTAGAGAGCAGCTTGAGGCAGGCAGCACTTATTAGGGAGCCTCCTGCTAATGGTAAATGAGCAATTCCAGCCAGAAAAGGCTGCTGCAACTTGTGGAAGGATGACTTTGGTGACACGGAGTGTGGTACAGAGTTTAGTGACAGGAGTCTTGGCCTGGGGATCCACGCCATGGTGGGGAGGAAAGGTTGTGGTTGAGAGGTGAGGGCAGGCCTGTGTCAGTGCTGCTGGGGCCAGCTGTGAGTTCACACACCCTTCTCCTTTTCCTCAACAGGAGCTGAAGCTGAAGGACAAAGAATGTGAGAGATTGTCAAAAGTCAGAGAACAACTGGAGCAGGAACTAGAGGAGTTAACAGCCAGCCTGTTTGAGGTACCACCCTCTTCCTATTCCCATCATTTCTTAAGCTAAGCTTATGTCCAACTGCTTTAAGACAGGCTTTCCCTGAACTTCCAGCCATCTCCTCCTCCAGTTTCCTCCTTTCCCCTGTTGTTCTTTCCCGCTTGGAGCAGAGCTGGGCAGTGCTGCAGGCAGAGCCTCAGAGCAGGGGGTTGTACCCGCTCCTGGGGGGGGCATTTGCCTGCATTTTTTGCCCCTTTTAGCAGCTGTGGGGTGGCATAAAGAGCACAGTAGCTATGGATCTGTACCTTCAGTAGCAAAAACAGCTGCAGGGATTCCTGTAGCTGGAGCTGAGCATTAACTCTCTGTCCCTTTCCCTTGCCTGCTCTGTAATCTGGGCAGCAGCTGCTGGGTAGGAGAGATGATTTCCTGGCTCGTGTCAGGCCTTGCTTGGGGTGGGAACAAGCTGGATGTCCTCATATACTCTGCACCAGTGAGTGTTCAGAAGGCCTGTTCATTGGTTTTTTTTACTTTTGTAATGTGATTCTTGCCAAGCTCTATCCTGGCAAAATCCCATTTACCTCTAATGTCTGGATCTGCCTGCGGCAGTGAGGAATGCCAGAGCCCATCTGTACCTTTGAAACACAGGCTGATGCTGAGCGTGAGGGCCAAGAGAGCATCCCCCCTCCTGGAAATTTGGCTGCCTGGGCTCAGGGTGAATTTAGAGATAATGCAGCTTGAGGACTGTCCCCTTCCCTTGGTGGCCTCGGACAGAGGGAGGGAGGCCCCAGCTGGGACTCACACTGCTCCCCTCTTCCTGTGGGAGATGCTTTTAAGCCGGTCTCTACCATTTGGCCCCAACCTGAGCTACAGCTCCTGCCGTGTTGCAGCCGTGCCCAGAGCGCTGAGGGCTGGCTGCTCCGCAAGGGGAAGTGGGTGCAAAGTGCAATAACAAGTCAGGCAAGAGCAGTGACCTCACCGGCCAAGACTGGAGCAGCAGGTCTGGATGAGGATCAGTCGGGGTCAGAAAACAGTCCAGTGATCAACCAGCAAGTCTGCAGTGACAGCACAGGCCTGAGGTCGAGTCAGGAAGGCACGGTAGTGAGTCTGAGTCCAGGCCAGAGTTGGCAGAGAGACTGGGTGCAGACGTAGCTGCTACACGGCTGTGATGTGGCACAGGTGGGTGCTAGTGTGAAAGCCTCAGCTTTCAAGCAGTTCCCAAGGGCAGGCCTTTGCTTCTGGCTTTGTTCACAGCTGCCCATATCAGTGAAAGAGATGACCTTGGACTCAGCCAGAGAAACTCTTTCATTGACCCAACCACACTCCTGGAAGGGGGATGCTCTCCAGGCTCTGGCACCGAGAGCCTTCTCTGGGAGACTTTTTCTGGGGGGGGGAAAGCCCTTTATGGCTCAGAGAGTAAAACCCTTGGATGTGGCAGTGGTGTCTGTCCTCCTACTTGCTTGCCCAGAGCATGCAATAACGGCAGAGCTTTGGCCTGCCCTGGTGGGTTTATGAGTTGGAGCTGCAGCAAACAGGCTAAACTTCTCTCTGGCCCAGGAGGCGCACAAGATGGTGAGAGAAGCAAACACTAAACAGGCAGCATCTGAGAAACAGCTGAAGGAGGCACGGGGGAAGGTGAGAACCACTCTCTCTCTGTGATTTGGATCTCAGTGCTAGGTTGGTGGCACCCCAGCCCAGCCTGGCCGTGGTGGCGGTTGGTGGCTGGAGGAGAGTAAAGAGCCTGCAGCTCAGTCTCTCTGAGATGCTGCCTTTACTCTGTTCCTTTTCCATCAGACACTGACTGAGGGGGGAAAAGGTATCCTTGCAGTCTGCTGCTCATCCAGCTCCCCTTTGAGACATGGTTGCTGGAGGAACCACAGAGAAGTGATATGATGTTTAGTTGCCACAGCTGTGGGGATGATTAGAGCAGGGAGCTGGGAAGTTGGAATTTCCTGACGAGGCTGCACCACGGGGCTGCTCAACTGGTTCCTTCTCGAAGAGAGAGACATTTCTTCTGGGTTTTGGGGTCTGAAAAGAGCCCAGAACGAAGTGTGCTCAGACTGAGGAGGGCAGAGGGATGGGTTCCCAAATAGCTGCTGTTTAGCACTGTTTGAAATTCTGGGTGATGGTGGGCATTTGGGAAAATGGGGGGGAGGCTTCATGACTGGGTTCCCTGTAGGTTTAGTGTTTGGTGTGGGGTGCAGCGAGCTCAAGCTCAGCAAGTGCTGAGAAGGCTGTTGACTCTTGCCTTGTCTCCTCAGATTGACATGCTGCAGGCAGAGGTAACAGCTCTGAAGACGCTGGTGATCACATCCACACCTTCTTCTCCCAACCGGGAGCTGCACCCTCAGCTCCAGAGCCCTTCTAAAGCTGTCTTCAGGAAGGGCCATGGGAGAAACAAGAGCACCAGCAGCGCCATGGTCTCAGCTGCCAGCCAGAATGTGACTCCAGAGCCAGTCAGTCACGAGCGCAAAGAGGTAGGTGAGGGCCATGTCCCTTGGAGCCACCTCTGTCACCGTGCTCCTGGAGCTGTGTGGCTTCTCACTTGGGCTTCCTGGAGAGTTCTGTGGTTTCAGCTGCACGTGTGATAATCTGGTTTGTTCCCTAAATTTGTGCTGAGGCAAGTGCTGGAGGCTTTCTGTTTGTGGAGATTCCCCCTTCTGGGGTGCGTGTTTGAGGTTGCGTCAGGACAACCGCTAGAGGAAGTGGTTGAGGGATCCCTGGAGGGCATGGACACATCCAGGAGTCACCAGTGCTGAGATTGGGTATGTCAGGAGCTGCTGAGCAGCAGCCAGTTGTGCTGCATCGTGGTAGATGAATCCACTACCTGCTCTGGCCTGAATTCCTGTTGTTTCTTCTCTTTGCCTAGTTTGGCTTGGACACCAGGACACCTCCATCAGCCTGTAGTCTCTGTCACTCATTCTGTGGTTTTGGGCATGTGCTCCTCTTTGTGGAGCATGTGTTTAATTATATTTAATCCCTTCCTCACTGGAAGGGACTGGGTAGAGAAGCATACAAAGTGGATTTTAGTATCTTTTCAACAAACCCTATCAATTCCCTTGGGTGATCCTTTGATAGTCCCCCACCTACTGTGACCACAGGTGTGTAAGTAAAGCTTCTTCCTGCTGGCAGGACCTTTTCATCTGGGAACTTTGCACTAGCCAGATGTGTACACAGCTGTCCTGGGGAGCGAAAAGGAGGCAGCTTATGGCACTTGGTCAGGAAGAATGGAAATGAGTGAGAATGTGGTAGGGGAATATGTCTCCCTAGTGATTTTTTGGGGGTGGAGCTGCAGCCTCTGTCATGAAGAATTGTTGAGGGAACATGAAGGCACCTGGTCGCTTGGCTTGTGTGAGAACACATGCACGAGGGCCACTTGTGACATTCATACTCTGGTCGAGGAGGACTGTGCTGGCAACACTGGTAACCTCTGCTCTTGGCAGTGGATTCAGTGAATGTGCTCTTGTTGCTAGAGTTTGGGTGAAATGCATCAGGCAAGGTTGGTTGTAGCCATTCTCCTGGGGCTGCAATAGCAGCGAGAGATGAAGGTCTTTAACTCTCTTCACAGACAGAGAGGAACAAAGGCTATGTCAGAGAGAAGGATGAAGAAATCATTTTGATAACTGTGAAGGCCTGATCCACTGGTTTCTCTTGATCAAGCAGGGAACAGTCCAGATAAGCTTGAAGTTGGAGTCAGCTGGCAGCTGCTTTGAGGGCCAGGAAGAAAAAGACCTTTTCAAGGTCCCGTGACCTCTCCCAGTGCTAAATGTTCCTCCAGTCAGAACAGAGAAGCTCCAAACTAAGAGCCCAGTTCACTGATTACCCTGTAGAAGTTGCCCTCTACAGTAAGCAGGGATAACTTTTGCCTAAAGGGGAGTTCATTTTGCTGTTCTTGGCTCAGTCTCAGCAAAGCTCCTGTTGACGATCTTTAGAGAAATCCAAGCTCTTGTAAGTGACTTGGTTGTTAAATATTTGGACCTGTCATTTCTTTGTGTAAGTAAGTTCCACACGGTGCAGATATCCTAGGGCTTAAAATCCCAGGGCTGCAGGAACTAATAATTTTATATATCAAGGGTGGGGTGGGTTTTTGTTAACTTACACACTTCCGTCTCTCAAATTCCTTAGTGGCCTGTGTGAGAGGTGATAAAAAGGGAACCTGGCTTTCTGAGAGCTGGTGCTTGGTGTTCTATGGGAAAAAGTCCTGCCCTATCTCAAACTGAGCCTAAAAACCACTGAATTTTTGTTCCCTTCTTGCAAAAGTTGTGGCTCGTGGCCCTGTGATGTCTTGATGTCCCTTAGTTCCCTGGAAGGGGGGGGCTTGAGCCTTTCTTTATGTCTTCTGGTTTGTCCCAGGTTTTTTTTTTACCTCCCTTTCTTGCCTGTCTAAACCTTTTCCTTCACTGTCTGTCTCTCCCTCTGCCCTCAAAGTCTGGGTTACCTGCTCTCCTCTCTCTGCTCCTTTGTATCATCCCCGGGAAGGCTCTCCACATCATCTATGAACCGGGCTGCCAGCCCTTGGGGGCAGATGCTTCCTCATCCTCACGGCAGGTAACCTTTCAGGACAGCACAAGGGAGGGGTGGGACCCATCTGCCTCTCACACTTCCAGCTTCCTTGTATGCTAACCTCCTTCTTTTTTTTTCCCCCTTTTTGTTGATTTTTTTTGTTTCTTTGGGTTTTTTCTCGTTGTTTTTTTTCCATCTTGTGGCTCTGAAGCTGCCTCCTGGTAGCAGGTGAGCAGTATCTCTAGCACAGAGCGAGTGTGCTGGAACCCAAACCTCTTTCAGCTTTGCTCACTCATGTTCTTTGTGTTGCTCAGCAGGGTGTCTTTAGGTTTGTTTTGCCTTTCAGCAGCTTTAACAGGATTTGCTGACCTTTTAATGAGGTGCCCTGTCAGTCAGGTTGGTGGTTTGACTAATGATCCGTCTGGGGTTTAAACACCAGGTCCCAGAGAAGCTCCAGGACTGAAGTATTTTCAACCAGACAGAGATGGAGGCAGTGACCTTCCTGCAGGCTCAGAGGATGGGAACAAGCTCTGTCCTGGGATTGATAATACTTGCAAGTTCAACTGTAAAAGGCAATGAGTAGATATTAGAATGGGGAAAGTTATTTTTAGTGTTTTAATTCCCTTTGAGAAACCTCCTTTCCTACATTCGCCTTCCCTCTACAAGCCTGTGTGACTGCCCAGTGTTCTCATCACTTCTGTGACTCCCCAGACACCAGAGTTCTGGGCTTGGAGTGGTCTTTAAAGGGCTGGCATACCCTGTGAGCTCCTGCTTGGGCTCACTGCCTGTAGTCCTGCTGATGGCTCTTCATTAATAGCTTTTTCTAATTAATTGTTTCCTGTAGCAATCCTTTCCTTACAGAAGGGTTCTGCCTCCTGGGTGCCATTGCCACTGCGCTTTCCCATTCAGCTGCTCTCATCTTGCCCACCATGGGCTGAACTGGACACTTGGGCTGTTCAGTGGTGGCTTTCCTGCAGCAGAGGTGCTGCCCTGGCCTCGAGGAAAGTGGGATAGAGAGGTGCCTGCAGATTTCTGGCAGAATAAGCCCAGTCTGGCACAGAACTGCTGATGGGTGGGAGATCCTTGGAGGAAGCCACCTTCTCTCAGACACTGTTGTGATGTCTAAGCCCTTCCAGATGCAGGTGTTTCGTAGTTAAATTACTTACACAGTAATAAACACCTTCTGATATGGTATCTCCTTCCCTCCCTCCCAACTTCCCTCTTCCCATTCCTCTTGGACACTTGCTGCAGGTCGACTCCATTTTATTTGCTGAGTTCCAGGCCTGGAAGGAATCTCCAACTTTGGATAAATCCTGCTCTTTCCTGGACAGAATTTATCGAGAAGACGTAGGACCTTGTCTGAACTTCACCAAGCAGGAGGTGAGAGCTGGAAAAGGAGGCCAAAAACCACGCAGTGCAGCAGAAACCACGTAGTTGCAGCTTTACAGAGGTGACCTTTGCACGCTCATATCTGCACACACTTCTCTTTGCTGCAGCTGTCGGAGTTGGTGCGAGTGGCTGTGGAGCAGAACACACTCACCATTGAGCCGGTTGCTTCCCAGACGCTGCCGGTGGTGCCGGTGTCAGCAGAAGAGTGCGGTGGGCCAAAGTAAGGAACCATGCTTGTGCTCTCCTTCCTGCTGGTCTTTTTGTACCCCCCTCCTCGTGGAGTTTAGCCAAGCCTTCCTCGGTCAGTGGAGTTGAAAGGTTCAAAGGACTCAGCTGGGTGTTCTCCTACCCTATGACCGGGGGTAGATCAGCTCAAGGGATGGGGAACCAGCTCAGTTCAGCTGATGTATTGCAGATGACTGCAACCTAGTGGTGTGTTAGCGCTCCTGGCGTGGAAGAGGCTTGTTTAGGGTTTGGGGTTTTTTTTTCCCTTAAGGTAGCAACTTATTTAATATTCTCTGAAGGTGTGTTTGTCCATAACTTAGGGTGAAAGGATTAAGTCAGAGCTGCGTTATCTCCTGTCCTTGCATCTTGTGAGGTTTGAGCTCGCCCTGTGCACCTGACCTCGGTTGGTGCACCAGGTGGATTGAGCCTAGGCCAGTAGAGATCTCCTCTTGCTGCCTGTAATCTTCCCCACCTGATGCTGTCACCTTACTAGTTCAGAATTGGAACTAGGGGTGCTCCAGAGCTTGGGTGCCAGGCAACTTGAGATTGCCTCAAAGAAGAGGAGCACTAACAGGAGTGACATGTTGTTCCAGATGACAGTAGGGGATTTTATTCAGCTGCTGAGTTGAAGTTCAGTCAGGGCTCGCTCTCTTCATTCTTCCTTCACTGACCTTCAAGCCGAGCACCTTCTAAGCAAAGGTGTTCCTGTAACAGTAAATGCTGCTCACGTGCATGTCTCCTACCACTCTCTTCTGCATTTTCTGTCATTTCTAGGCAAATTGTTCCATGACTTTGGCTCAGGCCTGTTCCAAGAACAACCCATCCTGTGTTTATCCTTACCAGTTTCCTCTTGATTATTTTTTTTTATTTTCTTTTGTGTCTTTACAGTGGGTTCCGGTCACAAATTGTAACGTAAGTGAAGTATTTGTTTTTTAGCCAGTGATCAAAGTTCTCTAATCCATTAACAAGTTACTAACTTAGTGCAATTTAGCAGCTTTGAGGCCAGAGCTGAACTAAGCTAACTTTTTAACCCTGTTTAATTCCCTCCCAGGCAGGATGGCAAAGAATCTCGCTATTGGCAATAGAGAACCCAAAAAGAATTGGTTCCCTTTTGCTTCCCAGATGCAAACCACTGATTTTTATGGCAACCTTAAAAATTGGACCAGAGAGGAGAAAACTGGAGTCCCTGCCCAGGCCTACTTGCCTGAACCCCACTGTACAGACGTCAGTTGGAGAATTCTAGACAGGCAGGGACTGAGTTGGCCGCTATGGGACATGGCTTTATGGCGTCAGAGCAAAATGCTGGCCAGGAGGTGCTGAGGGCAACTGGTTTTCATGGTGGCACGTCTGGCAAAGTGCCCTGGGGTGTGCAGAGCACTGAAGGGTGGGTGTCCAAATGCTGCAGTTTTGGTTACATCTAGCCACATTGGTGATAGCTGGAGTGTAACTCCGAGCGGTGTCAACCAAGCCAAGAGTAACCATAAGGAGTCTCTTTTTTTTCACTGAGCTGTGATGCTCAAAAACTTTAGGACCTCTTCAAGGTGCCTCATTTACAAAGGTGTCGGTCATCCTGCACCTTCTGAGGATTTGATCCCTGTGAGTTGTGTTAATATTTGGGCGATGGTTGCTTCTCGTTGCACCTGAACACTTACAGCCCGTGCTTCTGCTCCTCGCTGATGTTTGCCTTGGTAGCCGTGGAAAGGAAGCAGAGAGACATGCTCAGAAGCTCTCTGAAACTTCTGCTTCCGTGTGTTGTCATCTTCCATGGCACACAGAGCAACTTTTTGCAGCTTGGGAGGGATGTCCCTCTTCCCACCATACAGGCAGGAAGTCTCCAAGGAACATGGTGATGAGTATGCAGTGGAAAACTCTACTGCTTTAAGTGGGGAAGAAGGAAGGACAACTGGTTGGTGCTGGGAAACGTTAATCTTGCAATTAATGGAAGGAAATGGCCAGAAAATAGAGACAATGCTGCACCCTTTGCTGATTATGCCTTTTGGTGGTCTCCCTGGGAGCTGAGCTGTCTTGAAACTCAGTCTGGAATGTTACAGGTGTGAAGCCAGGCTGCTTCCCTGCCTGCACAAGAAGGGGTTGCCTTATTCTTAGGAACCACAAGCCTTATCCAAAGCCCCCTGAAGTCAGTACAAAGTCACCTCGTGTGGCTTCAATTAGATTAGCTTCGAATCAGGCCCAAATTAATTAATGGCAGCGTAGCATAAAGGCTGCAGCGTGGCTTGGTTTGAGTTCTTGGCATGAGCAAATGTGCTTAAATGCTGGATTTACCCCTTCTGAGACCAGGTTTGGTCCCCTGCTGACATGTTTGCATCCCATCAGGAAAGCTGATACACCTGACTAGAATTCCTTCTGGAAAAGCCTTGCCTGGAATATGGAGGAGATGTGCAGAGACCAGATGACATTTGTTACACTCTGCTCCATACCCCTTGCCTGCCAGGGAAGGGGTATGGAATGGACATGGAATAATTCATGGTTCCAGATCTTTAGCCTGAGGTCTCCTAAACTTGCCGTTTATGGAATCTTTCAAGGAGCAAAAAAGCTCATATGAGCCAAAGTGGTTTTTCTTTTCTTCTTCATGCTGAACTTACACAGCGTCTGCCTTCTGAGCCCCAACTTCCATCTCCTTGGGGGGGATAGTCTTGAGGTTGTTGAATTGCTGTGCTACTCCATTGCTGAAGCCTGAAGTGGTGTTTTTTCCTTTGTCTGCAGGAAATGTGCTCTCAGTGGCCTCCCCAGGACCTGCAAGCACCGCATTATGCTGGGGGATTCTGGGAATTACTACTACATTTCACCATCCTGCAGGGCCAGGGTAAGTCTTCCACCTTCCCAGGGTGTCTCAGCTCTCCAAAACTGTCCCAAGCCCGGAGACAGAGGAGCTTTTGGATCAGCCCTTAAACTAACAGAAATCTGTGAGGCTTGAGTTGGTTCCTGAAGTCAAGCTGGCTCATTGGTACAGGTCTCCAGCCCTGCCTCAGGCTCTGGTGCTCTGCCTGATGTTCCTTCAGGCAACCTGTCTTCAGTGTGTTCACTTTCCGTGGTTTGCTTCAGTACAGGGCTATGATTGTTTTGCCTTATTATTATTTTTTTTAATTCTCCTTTGTAATACACAGTAATTTTCTGCTCTTTAAATGCTGGCTCTTGATACTGTTCCGGTTCAGATCAGTGACTCGAATGGTTACGAGAACAAGCTGTCCTTTCTTTGGAGGGAAGGGAGAAGGTGAATGACTTGTTAATGTTGCTGTTGGGGCCCCCAGAGCATTTTAGAAGCTTATGCTTTCCTGAGTTACGTATCAGAAGAGCTGATCCTGCAACCTGTGACTCTTCCCGAGACCAAAAAACAAGTTGGTTTCACCCATGGACTGAAGTTGACTCATTTTTGTCACGTGCACTGAAGTGCTCTGTGTCATTTACACCTTCACCTCCTCGCACACATCCTTTCTGCATAAATCTTTGACTCCAAAAGCTTTTGTTCAGTTGGAGAACAGTGCTCTTTGAAGGAAGATCACAGAATTTGCTGCCACAATC
Source organism: Nycticryphes semicollaris (assembly GCA_013400055.1). Taxonomy (NCBI): domain Eukaryota; kingdom Metazoa; phylum Chordata; class Aves; order Charadriiformes; family Rostratulidae; genus Nycticryphes; species Nycticryphes semicollaris. Next base: position 38,110 of record VXBJ01006309.1, on the reverse strand, counting down.
TTCAGTAGATTGGAGTTCTGCTGCATTGTGTCCTCACAGATACTGTAGTATCTCGGGATGGGATTGCAGTGGCCCAGGCTTTTATTTTTTAATTTTTAATTAGCTTTATTTCTGTCTTTCTTTATCTGGTGATATGTGGGACTATTTCTCAGGCGCTGATCACTAAGATCTGTCTTGCTGGGTGCTGTGAAAGCCTCTTGACAGGCAAAGCAGTTCTGTAGCTGACTTTCTTTTTTCCTCCCCTCTCTCCTTTTTCCTCCCCTCTCTCCTTTTT